>JAADXI010001010.1:0-12197 GCA_023337615.1 Pythium brachiatum | reverse complement strand
CACGGCCCGCTACGCTGGAGCCACTCAAAGCGAAACGTGTAGTCGAACCCTACGCAAACACACCAACGCGAATGAGCTCCCCCACCTACCCGTCAAACTACAAACGCACAGAGTACCCTACGCGTCTATACATACCGAGATAGTCCAGCGTAGTCTCCACGACGAGGCTGACCCACATGATGAGGCCGCTATGCACCATGATCCAGTGCTTCTCCAACACAAACGCCAACTGCCGCAACGCTGAGAGACGTAACTTCCGCCACAGCACCAAGCTGATCCCAACAAACGACACGAGCTCCAGCAGCGCGTAGATCAGTACATTGACAACGGATTGGCGCAACTTGTCGTCGCTCATGTTGCGCAGCATCGGATATTAGGCTCGGTTGGGCAAGGAGAACATCGCCAGCATGTACGTACCTACAAATAACACAACATCCAGTTCGATCTGCCGTGAGTGATGCTATATAGAAGCGAGAAGTAGACGCAACTTACTGAAAATCACGGGCACGATGATCTCGATGTACTCCATGAGCACAATAAACTCGGTCAAGTAGAGCAGCCGAAGTGTCTCGTGCACCACCACCACGGACTGTGTTGCTTGATCTACGTCATCAAGCTGAGGCTTCGTTCTGGCTGCTGAGTCGACTGTAGGGTAGCAACAAGCATCGTGGAGTGCCGTAGAGGGCTCGAGAACGATCTGGTTGGAGCTCATGGTGGTGTTCAGGAATCCAAAACTTGGCCCCACACCGGTCGTGAGCTTCTTCGAACCTCTCAGTGTTTTTGTGGAAGTCTTCAGCCATGATGATGCGCGAATGGAATGATGGTTCACCACGACCGGGTCTCGTTCAAGTACGGCGGCAGCGAGTTGGAGAATCGACACATTTCCTGAGTCAATTGACAGCGTTTTCGCTGCTACAACGATCCGATCAGCAAAGTGGTCCACGTCTCGGATGCTCAGCCACGCGTGGGCCACATCAATGCACAGGAGCAAAATCGTGGAGCCAAACGACGAGCCAAACGCGTTTTGCATTGAGTAGGACACGAACAATGCGTGGAACACGTCGGCGTTGAAGACCAGCGCCTCGGGCTTGAAATCGTTGTGCTTGCGCAGTGTTTTCGCCATCAAATTCTTCACTAAGATCTTGACAACTGGGAGCACGAGCACGAATGCTGACTGCGCAGTGCCGTGGAGGGAGACGAACACGAACATATACGCCGGGTAGACCAGAGTGAGCGATACCCGTAGCTGCAAGAACATCGCGTACACCAGCAGATCTTTCTGGAGCTCTGTTTGATCTCGAAGCGACGACCATACGAACCAGTAAATGCACGCAACCGTCGTTGCTAACCACGGCGGACCACCAAACAGCATGGAGAAAGGCAGCGGATGGCCGATGAGCACCGACCACAAGAGGATGGACGCGACCCCCACTGCTGAGGCAAGCAACGAGATCGATATAACGGCTCGATGTGTGAGCTGGAGATCTGGAAGATGCTGGCGAAGCTGTTCCAGTACTCCGACAGTCATGAGAAGCGTGCAGACGTAGCCACGGGTCCAATAGACTGGTGCGTGGAGGGGGTGGCTTATTGGTGGCTCCAATGGCGCCGCATCGACTAGCAGAAGTATGCAAATACAAGGCACGGGCGTGAGTACGCACCACAGCACGGCGCAAAAGGTGGAGCTGTCGCGAGAGAAAGCTGTAAGCTGCTTGTAGCGGTCTACGGAGTACTGGCCACCGAGCTCAACCTGGGAGGCCTCCCAGAGGCGCTCAACCTTCCGCGCGATCTCCATGGGACCCATGCCAGATCTCGAGATGGTGGTGGTGGGGCTGGCTGGCTGGCTGAGCGGATGCCTATTCAACAAGGCGGCTCACGTGATGTGAACGCCCATAAAGCATGTTCGGTTTTGACAAGCTCCGTGGGATCGAACCCACAGACGGCTATAAAAAGCGAAGGACTTGATTGGCACTCCACATCACCCCAATGGCTGGCTGCTTGGTTGCTCACGAGAATTCACGTTTTGAATTTACTTTTTTTTTAATTTGGGAATTCTCGTGAGTCATATCTTGAACATCGGAGCCCAGCGATTGGCTCGACATAGTATCCGGCATGTTCGTTGGTAGTGCTTGGACTGGAGATGCTGATCGCTGTAAGTTGAACTGGCAACAGACTGTAACCCTCCTGGTGCACCACAACGAAGGACATGCTCTCCGACTGTTGCATTCCAAACAATTCCAATGTCGTTCATAACCCCTTCAGCACCAATGCGTCATCGCATTCCGCCCTGACTGACTTTGCCAGTGTTGGCGATAGGGAGAAACCGAACTCACAACAAATGCACAGCTAGGCATCCGCCACAAAAGGTAGTTGTGCTGTCGCCGCTACCACGCCCTTCTCGGGTCAAATCAGCTCACGTAGTACTATTGTTCTTGTGGAGCCACGCGAATCGGAACGTGTAGTCAAAGCCTACAGAGGGCAAACGTACGTTAGGAGGCCACCAGTCCAAAAAGCACTGCGTTGCTGGTGCGTTTACCACGTACCAAAATGTTGAACAGTGGTCTGGAACACAAACGTGACCCAGATGACCATCCCGCATTGCACGACGGCCCACTGCTTGGTGAGCACGAAGCCCAAGACGTGGAAGCTGGAGATACGCAGTCGCCACCAGAGCATCGCGCTGATCATCGCGAACGACAGCACGGCCTGCGTGGCGTAGACCGTCACATTCACGATCGACTGGTGCAACTCCGCGTCGCTCATGGCCTTGAGCATCGGGTAGTATGCGCGGTTGGGCAGGTAGAACATGGAGACCATGTAGGTATCTGATCAAGCCAAGGGGATTAATCACTCAGGTCTCAGCAGCATCGGAGACTATAGTGTAGTGGAAAGTGAGACTTACTGAAGATGAAGGGCACGATGATCTCCACGAACTGCACCAGCACCACGAACTCGACCAGGTACATTAGCCGCAGCATCCTGCGAGCCACTTCTTCTGATGTTTGATGGAGTTTCAGGATTGGCTTGGGCGTAGGTGAGACTGAAGCCAATGGCGGGGACGGCCTCACGGCAGACGTTCCGAAGAAGTATTTGTAGTTGGTGTGGAGCGTGTCTGACTTGGACTTGATATCCGTGAGGACGCTGTCTGGGGTACCAGCGTGCCACGTCGTCCAGCGAAGCCACGGATCCTGGCGGATCTCGTTGTCTCGCTGGAGGATCTTGCCTGCCAGGACCAGGATGTCCCTGTGAGTGGTTGAGGCATCACGTTTGAACGAGTCCAGGGACGCAGGACACGCGTGGACAAGCTCATTCACGAAGCGGTTGACGTCTCGCATCGTGACCCACGCGATACAAAAGTCCTTGAAGAGGATCAGGTAGATCGCCCCGCCCGCCGTGGAACTTTGGATCGAGTACGCGATGAACAGCGCGTGGAAGACCTCGAGATTAAACCCCAAAGCCTCGGGCTTGACGTCGTCGCGGTCGCCCAGTACACGCGCCATCACGTTCTTGACTGCGATCTTGACCAACGGCAGTAGCATGATGAACGCCGTCTGAACGATACCGTGGAGCTTGCGCAGTACAAATACGTAAAATGGGTACACGAGCGTGAGCACCATGCGCAGTTGACCCACGTTCGCATGGTCCATGAGGTCTTTGCAGAACTGCGGGTCGCTTCGGAGCCGGTCTCGCACGCGGAAGAGCACGATCGTAGCCATGGTCGTGACGCATAGCGGTGCCCCCAGTAGAATCGAAAAGGGCAGTGGGTGGCCGATGAGATCGGACCATAGCGTCATCAATGATACACCAAGTGTCGTACTGAGACAGGCTGTGCACCACAGCACTGCAGTCAACAGCTCAAGTGCGGGTACTTGATGGCGCATGTACTCGAGCAGCCCGACCGCCACCACGAGGCTCACAATGAACACACGCGTCCAGTAGATGGGAGACTGTCTCCACGGTGATGACGGTGGTTCGAGAGGCAGAACCTCCAGCACCAAGAGGATCCCGAGGGAGGGAAGCGGTGTAGACACGCAGCGCAAGGCAATGGGGCGCCAGGACGTCTGCTGCGAGAACGCAAGGAACTGGGCGAAGCGCTCGACGGAGTACTGGCCATTGAGCTCCACCTGGAGCGACTCCCACCAGTCGATTACTCGGCGCACGAGCAGCGCGAGAGCCATCGCGATTTGACGCGGTTGGAAATGAGCCTGACCACGCAGTCGTGGTGGGTCTCACACTGGGGGAGTCGCTATTTTGGGGTTTATGAGGTTCCTTGCTTGACCAACGCAGCACGCAAGTGCTGGCTAAAAACAACTCACCCAAGGATCAGCAAGTTTGCCGTATCTGTCATTCACCGCTCCAGTAGTGAGCTTCAAGACAGCACATCGGCGTTAATTAGTCGGGGTCTCCGTTGGCATTTAACGTTGGAGACGGTCAAAATGATGTGCTCATCTAGAACGTCGAAAGCCGCTCACCGGTTCACTCCCAGCGGGCCATTGTAGTAACGCGATATCGACAGAAACACACACGCCAAACAAGCAATCGCCCACAGCCTTGTAGTTCAGTTTGTGGCCAACGACGCGATATCAACTCCTCACACTCGAAACCTGGAGCCAAAACAACCAAAAGCCTAGAAAGTACACCTACCCAGAATTAGGCTAGTTTTATGCATCAATCACGGTCTCCGATTAGCTGTTATCTGACCCCCTCAGCCTCCCTCCTCAGACTCTGGGGGGAGGACGTGCCTGCCACGGGACACGGGACCAGTTATTCCCAGCACACGAGCTTCCGGCTTGCCAACGGACGCTTCGCACCGCATCTTCCTGCCTGATCATGGCGTCGCCACTCTCCTCCCTCCCTGTGGGGGACCACACGGCGCTGTACGAGACCTCGCTGCTCAAGTACGCGGAGGCCGCGGAGCTGCTGCCGTACGTGCCCGCCGAACCACCGGCTTCGTTCTCTAGCACGTGCAACCATCTCCACCGCGTCGGCGGCTTCTTCTTCACGCTCGCGAATGGCGGACTCGCGGGCCAGGCGCTGCCTCCACAGCACCAGACGTGGCTCACGTTCGCGGCGTTCGACCACCTCACCGTGATCGTGCGCGACCAGAGCAAGATCGATCCGCACAGCAAACTCGCGACGCTGCTGCGACGGCGCATGCGCTTTCTGGAGCTGTTGGCGCGCGTCGCACGGACCTCACAGTGTGATTGGCAGACGTCGCTCGAGCACCGACACGAAGTGGTGGCGAGTACCAAGCACGCACTGCAGTTCAACTGGTGCTCGGTGATCCGCAAGCTCACGGGCGACACGTGGGCGGCGCCGCACACGCAGCGCGCGCTGGCGTCGCTGCGGTTCGGCCACCCCAAGTTTCTAATCCAGTGGGACCACGACCCGATCCCCGACAACTTTCCTGATATGCTGGAGATATTTTTGATGGGCGTGGCGACGGGGGACGAAGAGAACGACGACGATCCGCTGCTGGTGGACGACGCACTGCGCTCGCTGTTGAAGGAACAAGAGACCAAGACGGGGCCGACGTATCGCGTGGTGGAGCTGGGATTGGCGCTGTGCGGGGGACGCGTGACGACGTCGCTGTTGTTCAGTATTATTGAAGTGCTGGAGCGGTTTGGAGAGGCGCAGAAGAAGATGCGAGCGAAGGCGATGAGTGGTAAGCAGCCGACGGCCAAGATCGAGTTCCGCGTGACGGCGCTGATGTTCTCGGAGCTCTGTACGATCGCCGGCAGTGCGTTGGAACACCTTGGAGACTTGGTACGAGGCTCAGAGAACCTGCACATTGAAGAGATCAAGATCGTGCGGCTGGGCAGCGTGGAGGACCTGAGTCTGCAGCGCTGTATCTCGGATCTGATCGTGCCAGCGGCTCAGCAATCCACCAACACGTTGCGGTTTTCAATTGAGAACGACTCCAAGCCGCTGGCTTCGGTTGCTGCGACTGTGCGATACGACACTTCGTTCCGAGAGATCGCGACGACGTACGCAGCCTCTGAGATGGATAGTCTGGCCGCATGGCTGGCGTTCGGCTTCTTCCACGCGGACTCAACGTCGGCAGTGGAGACACTGCGTATACGGATGCCAGGCCACGTTGACTATGATGATCGCGTGTCGCCCTACACTGTGTGTACGCCTAGGTTCGTGGAGATCTTCAGGCGTGTGCTCAGTCGCGTCGTGTCGCCGGAAGATCTCGCGCCGCTGGACCCGAAAACCACCAAGAACATGAAGCGCAAGCGTGGCGACCAGACCGTAGAATCTCCTCTGGATGAACTGCCACTACCAGAAGATAAACGCGTCGTAGTTGAAGTGCAAGCCGATACGAAGGCTCGTAGGCAGCCCCAGACGGCCAGTGCGATCATTGCTACACTAGCCGAGAGCTCGGAAGAAGAAGACGAGAGTATCGTCACGCAATTCCAAGTCGTGCGGCAGCTGCGTGGGTGGGTGGCTGTCGTCGTCCCAGGCTTTGGCGCTGGGTGGATCCCACGGAAAGCTGTAGTGAAGGAGCTCACGCTGCCGACGCGAGTCGTCTCAAGTACGCTGGTCACGAGGCGCCGTGTGAAGTCGTTCTCGTGGGTCGGCGGTTCGCTGCCCAACGAAGAAGAGATCAAAATCCAGCACGCGGCCTCGCTCGTGGAGCTGCTCGCGCTGATTGGCGGCCACTTGGAAGCGCTCCATCTGCCGCACATGGCGCTCCATAACCAACACGTCGCGCCGATCCTCCAGCAGTGTCCGAACCTGAAGGAGCTGAATCTGTTTGGCAACCGCATCACCGACATGGCGCCACTGGTGGAGGCGTACGAGCAGGGCACGTGCCAGGTCTCGACGCTGAGTGTCGCCCAGCACGGTGAAGTCCACGACCGTGTGGCGACGCAGTGCGCGGAGATCCTCAAGCTATGTAACCAGCACAAGCACACAGCCCCCACCAGTGTGACGCGACCTACGCTGAAACAGCTCGTGCTTCGCCTCACGCCGTTCGACTACGACCGCATTGAACATTACACGCACGACGTCATCCCGCTGGTCTACAAGACGATCATGAAAGACCCGAAGCTGGAGTACGTACGCATCCACTGCGACACGGACGACTACGCGCACTTGCTCCACCAGTTGGATGACCACAAGAACGAGTTGGTGGCGCTTCGAACAGCGGCTCCACAGTCAGAATCCGCAGCTGCCCAGACCCAGGACAAGGAGGTGATCATCGCTGACGGACTCCGCAGTCGGCCACTGCCGCTGGCGTCGAAGCTGGCCATGGTCAGCGTCGTACATCACGCATCCACCCAGCAGAGTGCGTTGAGCGGCATGGACGGCGGTGTGCTGGCCACGATCTTTGGCCTGGCGGGCACGAGCCAGCCGCGCGTGCTGGACATTGCCGCGGACCAGATCTACATCTAAGGTGGAAAGTAGAAGTTGCATCACTCACCGTATTGGGAGGCTAGATATAGCGTCTTACTACCTCTGTATCCAGAGTATATTTACCCGCGCCAAGCGTGAGCGCCAAGCCCATTGCAGCCGCCAGCCATTCTTTGTTATCTTCATGGGCCGCCTCGCGCGTCTTCGCGAGTGGGGATGCGAGCAATGGGAGACCGCGCAAGTGGAGCTCCACGGCCACTACAGCGTCGCGCATCTGCAGGAATTCGAACGCTACCATGCCACCACGAGCTGGCTGCGCGTGGTCTCTGTGTGCCTGCTCACGCCGCTGCCGTGTATCGCGCTCGTGTTTCTCCTCGACGTTCTGCCTCTAGAACCCGTAGAAAACGGCCCACGACAGAGCCCGCACTTTTGGATTCGGTCCACGGTCACGATCTTCCTGCTCGCCGCGGCCACACTCGAGCAGTTTATCCACCATCTTCCCCAGCTACAACTGCGCCGCTGGCAGATCGCAGTCGTCAGCGGCGTGGCCACAGCCATCGCGATGCCATTCAACTATCAAATGACGCTCACAGTCGGGTACCCAATGCCCTTCATGATGATCGTAGGCACTGGCCCATGGACGACTGGGATCCTGGCCACGCTGTACGCGTTCAAGCGCCGTCTTCTCCGTGAAACCAAAGGACTCGTGACTGTGAGCGCGTGGTATTTCCTGCTGAGCATCTGCCAGATCACGATGACGATCGTGTATCCGCTGTTTAACTACTTGTACAAGTCGCTAAGCTCGATCCAGCAAACAGGCGCGATTCTCCTGTTGCCAGTGATCAAACTCGTGGCCAAGAACTGGATCAGCTACACGCTGCCAGACTTGGACGACGCGAAACCCGAGGCCGTGGTCTTTAATGTCGAGATCTTCCACGCATTGTTTGTCGCGCTGTGTATGGGAAGCACTACATCCGCTCGCACGATCGTGGCGCTGATGGCGATCGATCTGCTGCAGGCCTGGCTGTCGTTTCTGGATATCCTGGGCATTTTACAGGAGCTGGACCCCGTGCTTGACAAGCTGCAAGGGACTGGAGCCACGTTGATCCAGAAGCACTACAATCTCATGGCGACGGCGAGTCGAATCGTGGAACTCGAGCCATTTCAAGCGCGTTCGGGAGGCAAGTCCCGACTCCCCAACCTTTCCTTCAAACGGTGGAGCATGGCCGTGTCCCAATTGACGGGCGTAACTGATACCTTGGTACATTCAATAAGGCGAAGCCCGATCTCTGAGGTAATCCGCAGCCGGCGGTCACGAGCTACGATCTCTCCGGTAGTTCCTGACGTCCCAAGCGGACCGCCAGTCGACAAGGCATCCGACTTGCAAGACAAGAAGGATGCGCTTGTAAATCTGATGAAGATCAGCGTCGCGGAGCGTGGGAATCTTGTGGGCCACACGCAGAAGCTGCTGTTCGTGACCGAGTTCGTGGTGCTCATCGAGTACGTGGAAGTGATCATGCCGATGATGTACAGTACGTTCCCTGCATTCGCGTTTAACTGCATGCCTACTCACGCTTACAGAGTCTCTCTGCTTCTGTCTCCTAGATGTCTGTGTGATTGGGCTGAGCTCGCTGCCCAACCGACGGTACTATCTCTTCCTCGAGGGTATCAACAGCGTCTCCGACCTGTTCCCCGTCGTCTCCAACGTCTCGCTGTACGCGTCACTCGAGTGTGTCTCGCTACTGCTGATGACGCTGATCGTGTGGCGGAAGCTGCGGATCTCGCTGCTCCACCAGCTCGCGTTCGTTTTGGAGCAGCGCGTCGCCAACATCCAAGCCAAAATGTTCCTCTGGATGCTCAACGCCATGCAGAACTCGCTTGTGCAAGTGGGTACGTTTGTGGGCACTCACTCGTCCATATTAAAGACTTGCGACTTGCGGGTGTGCTGACTTGTATTGGAATTAACTGTGCTAGGCTCCGACTACTCGATGCGCTTTGCCTGGTTGAACAGGCCAACCCGCTTTTGACTGACTGAGCCTTGACCAGCTTTTCACTGGGTGAAAAAGTGGGGTGTTATTCCAGTGGTTTCCAGCGAATGAGGTCTCACCTTGTCACCAAGCGGCTCAGTTCAACAGTTCATCAACTGTCACTTGGGGACTTGCCGAGATCGCGGCGACAGCGACCATGGCGAGCAACGAAAAGGTGACGAAGACGCTGTGGAAAGCCGCACTTGCGGTCGGTTTGTATTCGGATCGTCTCACCAATACTCCAGCGCTGCTTTGGTTTACGGTCTCTAACGGAGTCGTCGCCGGCCAGCCACAGCCTCCGATCCGCCACACGTGGATCACCGTCGCGGCGTTCGGCCACCTCAGTGGCAAGCAGAAGAGCGACACCACACTGGAGAAAAACGGACCCCTGGCGTCGATTCTGCAGCAGCGCATGGTCTTTCTAAAGACGTTTGCCCGCCTCGCAATGACGAAACAATGCGCCTGGCAGTCGTCGTTCCCCACCAACTTGGCCGACGATTCGGCACCTAAAGGCTTCGATTGGGGCAACCTACTGCGCATATTCACCGATGGCTCAAACAACATGCTCTCCACGAAGAGCGCGCTCGCGACGCTGCGCTGGAGCCAGCCGCGCTTCCTGATCCAATGGGACGACGGACCGCTTCCCGACCACTTCCCCGCGATGCTCGAGGCGTTTTTGAGCGGCGCAATGGCAGGCAACACGACGGGGCTGGCGAGACTATGTACCACACTCGAGAAGGAGTCTAGACAAACGCAGAGCTGCAGTCGCGTAGTGGAACTGGGACTGGCATTCGCGTCGGGCCAATTCACGCCGATGCTGCTCTCTGAAATCATGGACGTGATTGAGCGGTTTGAAGAATTGTCGGCAAGTCAATGCCGTGCGACCAGGAAAAATGCAACGGCATTGCGTTTCGTGTGACGAGCTTCTGCATCGGCTCCAAGTGTTCGATCACTGGCAGTGCTTGGGAAACCTTGGGCCAAGTGGTGCGTGATTCGAAGGTTCTGCGGTTCAAGGAGATCACGCTCCCAGGCCTCCGCGATGTGGACGCTCATGGCAACCACCGCTGTCTCTCGGACTTTACACGCCTCAGTCCAACGCTTACTGCGACGGATAGTGCTGGCGCTGATCGAGTGAGCCCCACAAGTGGATCGGCCTTTCGAGGCCTGCAGCGGTTGGCGATCGAGGGGCGTGTCGAGCGCTTTTTTCGACTCACGGATCCACAGTGGGAAGCGATTCCACGATCCGAGAACTCGACTCGGTGTATAACGTACGTGGCATGGGTGGCCTCGCGGCCTGGCTGGCGTTTGGATTCTTCCATTGCGATTCGCCGTCACGAGTGGAGACGCTGTGCCTGCGCACGCCGCAACGACGCAATTCGGAGCGATGGAACTCGCAGAGATTCCTCGCGATCTTTCGCCGCGTGCTGGGCCGCGTCGCGTCCGCGGAAGACCTGGCGCCCATAAACGCAAAGCTAACCAAGAGCAGCAAGCAAATGCGACGCAAAACGCCCGTTGAATCTCCGCTGGACGCGCTTTTTATGCCTCAAGACAAATGCGTTTGGGTCAAAGTCGCCGCGAAAACCGAGGCTCGTATGCAGCCGATCGTGAGCAGCGCTGTGGTTTCGACACTAGCAGAGAACCGTGCGAGTGACCAATTCCAGGTCATCCGCCAACTACGAGGCTGGCTCGCGGTCGTCGTGCCAGGCTTTGGCGCTGGATGGATCACGCGCCAGTCTGTGATACAGGAGTTCACACTGCCGACGCAAGTCTCGAACGAACTGTCCACGAATCGACGCGTCAAGTCGTTCGCTTGGGTGGGCGGAGACACTCAGTCGGATGACGAATTCAAGCAGCAGCAAGTGGCGACACTTGTCGGACTACTTGAGATCATTGGCGATCAACTGGAGGAGCTGCAGCTGCCTCACAACGCACTGAAAAGCGAGTACATGGCGAGCATTGTATGAAGAGACCGTGGATCCAGCAGCTCGTGCTCCAAGTGACTCCCGACCGTGACAATCTATTCACGCACGCCCGTGATGTTGTGGTACCACGACTACTGGCAGCACTCGAGTTTTCCTCGAAGCTCGAGTTCGTGAAGCTGTTTTGCGACGTTGATTTGCTTCCGGGCTTGCGGCAGATCGGAAACACGTTGTATGATGGCCAGGCCTCCCATCCGTTTCCCTTGACGTCTAAGCTGGCGATGCTCAGTGCTGTGGGCCATGAGTCAACTGAGCAGCGTGCACTAGGCCTACTAGGTACAGACGTGCTGGCGCAGATCTTCAGCTACGCGCATCCACTGAGCCAGCCGCGCGTCCAAGAAATCGTCGACAAGTGGGTCGATTTTCAGTAGGATCGTCTTGATATATCTGCGTTGTTCATGGTTGGAATTCGATTTTAAGAAAAAAATAAGTTTTGAATGTGATCTCGTGCTTCCGAACATCTACTTGACAGCCCCCCCCCTCGTCACGTAAGTGTGGCGGTCGATATTGTACAAACCGGGATGCGAGGCCCAGTCTAGGAGGCAATCCCGCGCGACGATCTCTCCACTGGTTCCTGTGGTCCCAAGCAAAACCAGCACTCGATAGGGTGGCAGCCTTCAAGCAGAAGCAGCAGACGACCAAGCACGCAGTGGTGGATCTCTTCGTCGTGGAGCGTTCTCGTCACGCAAACGCTGCATCGAGTACGTGAAATCATACCGATGATAGACAGCGCCTGTCCCAAACATCAGTCAGTCAGCATCCATCTGCAACAGGCCAAGTTCGCTCCAGGTCGGGCCATTCTCTGGATTGTCGCTCATGGAAAGTCTCCCTCAGT
>JAADXI010001009.1:0-12207 GCA_023337615.1 Pythium brachiatum | reverse complement strand
CGCGCATAGGAGACTGCCGAGATCCCAGAGATCGTGGACGACTACCGCAAATCTGCTGCGCTAGCCAAGTACGCGGGCTTTGACGGCGTTGAGATTCACGCTGCGAACGGGTACTTGATCGACCAGTTCCTGCAGTCGTCCAGTAACATACGCGAGGATCAGTATGGCGGCTCGATTGAAAAGCTCTCACGATTCCTACTGGAGATCGTGGACGCAATCAAGCTCGAGTGGCCTCCTGATCGCATCGCGGTGCGCCTCTCACCGAACAATCCCCGTGCTGGCATGGGGAACGCGGACAATTTCGAGCAATTTGTCCACGTCATGGAGCAGCTCAGCGACCAGGGCATCGCGTACTTGGCCATTTTGGACGGAGAAGGCTTTGGGTCCCACGACAAAGGACGGCTGGTGACTGCGTTCGATGCAAAGACGGCGTTCAAGGGCACTGTGCTGGCAAACGGAAGCTATACGCGCGATATCGCTGAAGGAATCGTGCGTAGTGGTGCAGCGGACTTCGTTTCGTTCGGACGGCTGTTGATCTCGAACCCAGATCTGGTGGAACGCTTCAAGAACGACTTCCCGCTGAACCCGATTGCACCCCACGAACTGTGGTGGGATCCAAAGCTTGGAGCTGACGGCTACACCAACTTTGCCGAGTATCCAGCGTAGGCGGGAGACGAGAAGCAGTTGACTTCGTGGTAGTTTAGTATGTTTTGCATGTATTGAGGGCTTCTTACGGTGTTTTGTGGGCCAGCCTCACAGTCGTACAAATGGTGCCACTGACTTGTAGAACCTTCCTGGGCTCTGGGTGTCAGAACCGTGAAGACCCCCCCCCCCTCCCCCGTGCGTGGAGTCCATTGGGACTTGTGCCTCCCATGATGAGCAGGTTATCTAATCGTCAAAGGTGAAATGCGCGATCCCCCACTGGTTCCCACTGTAGATGCCGCAATAGGTGTACACGTCTGGCTTGACCATCAGCTTATCTATGCGTCCGGGCCGCAGCAATTTGTGACGAATGCGCTGAACGTCTTCGGTGTCGAAAAAGTTGTCCGCGTACACACAGATCACGTGCCCGCGTTTCCCTTGCGATGAAACTCGCGAAACCTTGGCAGACGAACCCAGCAGACCCTTACTGACTGCGGCTGCAAGCTTCTGCCACACGCGATCGACTTGATAGCGAGAACAAAACACGATCCACTTGCCGCTCAGCATACTGTACTTTCTCGTCAACTGATGAAGCAATTCAGCACCCACGCTTCCTTGCTGACACCTCGACTGCCACTCTGCAATCATTGCGGATGTATCGCCTTCTTCCGACATGGGGTGCATCGCACAAACGACTGAGATCCATTCGATCGCGGTGTGAAGGCATCTCGAAGGACGGAAGCGGCGGCACACAGTGACAACTGCGTTTCCACGAGCAAAATAGCCCACGGCAGCGGAGCGACAGGTGACGATGGCTGCGCCTCTGCTTCGACTTTACAAAGATCCATCGCAGTCTGCATCTTATTGTCTTGGGAGGTTCTTAGGAAGTTTTGAAGTAAGACCGAGTATTGCGAGATCACACGTGAGGCAATCATAGTATCCACAGGAACCTTGGCACGAATACGGGTAGGTGCTGCACCAGATAATCGATCGGGAAAATTCATGCGCTTCGTATCGCGCAAAGGACGTGCAGCCCTCGGAGCCAGCGGTGGCGCTCCTCCAGAGCTCACGCGATGGTGCTCGTCGAGCGACCAGCGGCTGAGGAGGCGTAGGTATAAATACCTGTCGTGTCTTGCGTTGGTTGGTTTCTGGGCGCTTTGTCCCCTTCACATCCAGAGTCCCCTTCAGATCCAGAGCTTCATCAGAGGGGTCGCAAGTCTCAATATTCCAGTCTGATGGCGGACGCTCCCACGCAAGGAGATACATCCGTCTTGGCTCGGCTGCACGTGAAAGGCCCTGAAGAGCCTCCAAATGTCGAGCTCCCCGCAAGTGTGGCGCGGCTCATCGGGCAATCACCACTGATATGGAGCGAAAGCACCATGCCTGTCGGCTCGGTTCAGTGCCACCTACTCGATCTCGTCTCCGATTACGGCGTGTGGAAAACGCCCGGTAAACCTGCCCCGACGCCAGTCGCAGCAGTTCCCAGTACGCCTCCGCCTTCAACTTCGACCGAGTCTTCCTCCAAGGTCCGCCTTTATTGCATTCCGTCCATCATGGATATCGTCAGTATCGATCCAATGAATGAGACTTTCACCGTCAAGTTCACGCTGTATCTCATTTGGCCAGTCGATTTCCAGTCTATCAACATGGATGGAGTCGCCCAGCGTGCCCACGATAGTGGCCACTACATCAACATGACTGCGGCAGAGATCGCCCAGTTCAGTGAGGCCACACCGATGCCCGACGTCTCGCTCTTCAACGCAGTGGAAACCTACGATACCAAGTCAGCTGATATCCGTGTTTACGGTGGTGGAGATCTGCCCGGCTTCACATGGGTCATGTGGAATCGCTCCATGCATGTGCAGCTCCGCGAACGTTGGGAGCTGCAGCTCTTTCCGTTCGATGTACAAGATCTGAGCATCGACCTGCGGCTCAACAACGCCCGATCATGGGACTACTTCGATCTCACCGTGTGTAGCATCCAGTTCCATCGCGAGGCGCTTTGCCTGACCGAGTTCTACTCGCTGCTCCCCCAAATCACGAGAGAAGCGCCCGCTCACAAGGCCACTAAAGTGCGCATGCGCGTGCAACGGATCCCGAACTACTACTTGCAGAACATCGTTCTCATTATGTTTCTGCTATCGCTGTTGGGGCCGCTCGCGTTTGTGCTAGACGTGGACGCTCTCGGTGATCGATTGTCCACGATTCTGACGCTGCTGCTCACAGCTGTTGCCTTCAAGTACGTCATCTCGAGTGCATTGCCCAAGGTCCCGTACAACACGCTCATGGACTATTTCATCTTGCTCTCCACGGTATCGCTAGTGCTTACGGCATTCCTGTGCGCCGTGCCGAAGCTGCTACTGTCGCGCTATGGACCAGCAACTGCCGACACTGCCAACAAGATCCTCGGTTTTCTATGCTTGGCGATCGCAGTGGGCATTCCTGTCGGCTGGATCGCCGCTGCACAGTGGAAGGTGAGACGACAGGAAAAATGCGACTACGTCAAGCTCGTGCTCAAGAAGAACTGGTATCATTTCCAATTCAGCCCCACACCATTCATGGCACTACCTTCTCGGCTGAGCACCGACCAATCAGCCAAGCCAGGAGTCGTACAACCTGTAACACCCAAGACCCCCGCAAAGAAGGCCCAGTGATGAGAGAGTATGGACGGTAAAGCAGCAGCAGGTCTATTTGAATATTATCTATCTCCCACTTTCCACTGAGAGGTATTTATTCCTGCGCCTTGTATGGCGCGAAGGACGTGTAGCCCTCGGCACCGGCAGTGGCGCTCCACCACAGGTCACGCGATGGGAGCTCGTTGAGCGGCCAGTCGTTGAGGAAACGCTCCACAAGGTCCGGGTTGGCGATGTACGAGCGGCCGAACGAGACGAGGTCAGCAGCACCGCTGCGGAGCGCACCCTCACCAGTCTCACGCGTGTAGGCGACGTTGGCCATGACGGTGCCCTTGAAAGCAGCCTTGGCGTCGAACAGCGTCACCAGACGGCCCTTGTCGTGGGCGCCCCACGTGGCGTGGGCGTCCAGGAGCGCGAGGTACGCGAGGTTGTGCTTGCTGAGCTGCTCAGCGGCGTACACAAAGGTCTCGTAGTTGTCTGGCGAGCCCATACCGGCGAAGCCTCCGTTCGGCGAGAGACGCACAGCGATGCGGTCCGACGGCCACTCCTTCTTGATGGCCTCGACGACCTCAAGCAGGAGACGCGTGCGGTTCTCGATCGAGCCACCGTACTTGTCCGTGCGCTGGTTGGTCGCCGTCTGGAGGAACTGGTCGATCAGGTAGCCGTTAGCACCGTGGATCTCGACACCGTCAAAGCCGGCCTGCTTGGCGAGCGCCGCGGCCTTGCGGTAGTCGTCCACGACGCCTGGAATCTCGTCGGTCTCGAGCGCACGTGGCAGCTCGTTCTCAACGTACTCGCCCTTGGCGTTGGCCAGGCGGCCGACCGTGAGCTGGTTGGCCGACGCCGACACGATCTGCTTGCCCTCGTTGAAGCTCGAGTGCGCCTGGCGACCCATGTGCCAGAGCTGCAGGAAGATCTTGCCGTCCTTGGCGTGGACGGCCTCGGTCACCTTCTTCCAGCCCTCAACGTGGTCCTGGTTGTAGATGCCCGGGGCGCCGTACCAGCCGAAGCCCTGTGGGCTGATGGCCGTGGCCTCGCTGATCAGCAGACCGCCGCTGGCGCGCTGCGCGTAGTACTCGACGTTGAGCTCGTTCGGGATGTGCTTGTCCTTCTCCGAGCGGCCGCGGGTCAGCGGCGAGAACACGATGCGGTTCTTGAGCACGAGGTCCTTGCCGATCGCGTGCTGCGAGAAGAGCTTGTAGCTGGCGAACGCGGTGCTCATTGTGAGGGGGAGTTGCGTGGGGAAGTGGGTAGGGAGCTTGTTGAGGGGGGAGGATGCAAATTGCACAATGAGAATGAACCAGCAAGCTGCAAGCGGCGATCGGTCTCTAGATGCGGCGCGTGTGTCTTTTCTTCCGTTTCTATTGGAGCTTGGGTTCGCTGCTCAGGAACAGCTCCGAAAGTACGTCATCACAGGTGGTGAGTCGGATTGGGTAATCCACATCTCGGCAGCTGGGCGATTCGTCAACAGAAAGATCGCATCATCCGAGACAAGTTATGCGTTTCTGACAGGTTCAAGAAACCCATCGAAGCATTGTTTTACTATTCTACAGTTAGATACAGGATCTCAATGCTGCTGTTAAGAACCCTCCTATCTAATTCCAGAGCAACACGCACGAGGAAAATTTGGCACTGGCTCATCTATCCAAAATAAGTGGTACAAGACACAGTTGGGATTCTGAGTACAGTTACAGATACGAAGCTAGCCCATACTAAGGAATCTATCTTGAAGGGTCGCAGCAATGCGTTGGAACAATGCACACGAATGGCGCGACGCAAGATCGCCACAAGGGTGCCTCCGTCTCTATGAATGTAGGCTCTGTGCCGTCGGTAGAGAAGCCAATGCGACGCCGACGGACTCGCGGCCCCGAACGCGCTCAGCGCAGTTCCGGGATGACGCTGCTGGCGTCCACAAGCGACCTCAACTTCTCGGTTCTCAGCATCGAAGACAGCTTCCAGCGGCTCACGCAACAGCAACAACTGCGGCTTTACTACATCACACAGGCAATTCGCGAGGCGCAGAAGGTATGATGAGGAAGATTGTGAGCTCGTGGGTGGTTTTGGTTGCTCTGTGATTGTAACTCTCTTGGATGGCGAGTAGCTTGCGTTCCTCCAGTCATCACGGGAATCGCCAGGTGAGATGGCTGAGCGCGTTCTTTTTGCCACAGTATTCTCACGCGAGTGGTTTGCTTTGTGGTCCAGCGATTCTGTTGCTGTTCCAAGAGCTGTTCAGCTCTCGGGAGGAAGAGCTCAGTCCAGGCGAATTGATCCTCGAACTCCAGAAGACGTGCTTCGCCAAAGGACTCACGGACGCCGTCTCCAAGTTTTTTAAATACGCGGTAAGTTTGCCTCAGATCTACAGATCAATTTCAAACGAGAACCTCATTGCGTCTGATGCCATGTAGGCGCTGTTCTACCACAACTCTGGCAACTACGATCTGCTCACTGGCGCCAAGTACGTTTTGATGCACTCGACGTCTCATTTTGGATGCTCACTACTCAATTTGTGGTAGAATTCTGCCGGAGCTGCCGCGATTTGAGTTCCAGGAAGTGGTTTTCTCCAGTCGCGCGTTCGCTCAGCGCCGTGGGCTGCGTCTCCAGCGAGCGATGGACGCCTGTCTCGACGCGATTTACTCGTCTAGTGACCAACCTTCCCGCTCCACGGCTGGAAAATCCACACGCAGTGAAAATCCAGGAGCTACCACCATGGAGGCGACGATCGTGCCAATGAACGAGAGGCTCGGTCATCCGTTTTACGGCCCAGGGGTGACCTACATGGACGCCGTGCGAATTGACCGAACACTCGACCAGCACGGCATCCTAAAAATCAACACGCGCATCTTCAAGGGCGTCGATGATGCGCTCGACGACCCGCACGCTACGTTTCATGTGTTTCAAGCGTCTCTTTCGCCTGGGAAGACAGTGAAAACCGATGATGAAGCCGAGAAGCCTGCAGTGCAGACGCTGATGATGGCGAATCAAGACCAAATTCAGCTCTACACCCAAGATTACGGTCCGTTTTTGGCCAAAATCGCGGCATTTCTGAAGCTGGCGAGCGGTATCGAGGGTACGGAGGCGCCACAACTCGACGAGAAGACACTGGCGTTGTTTCGCGTGCCGTCGCTTGCCTCGTGGAATGCTGTCCACCACGCGTGGCTTGTCAATGGACATCCAAGCGATGCGGGTGGTGGCCCGTGCGTGGATTTCCTGCTTCGTTATGCAAGTCTACCGTTGCACCGTGATCCGCTGGCCACACGCGGTGCTCTGGAAGGTTTTGTGGTCGTGCGGAACGACTTCTACCAGCAGCGTATCGACCGCATCGTGCGAGATGAGCGCGTCATCCAGGCCACATTTCTCGACATTTTACCATTCCACCAGCTCATGGGTGAAACGTGCTTGAAGCTCAAACGGCTCACTGCCGCATGTGTGGATCTGGTGCTGGCGAGTCGCAGCGCCAGTTTACTTCCCGTTGTGTCGAAGCTGGACATCAAGGACAAACCCACCAACGAAAACGAAGAGAAGCTCCTGTTCCTCGCCAACTGTGCTGAAAATTACGCTGACGGACTTCTCACGAGCGAGAAGCAGTTTCTCATCGATGGGTTTTTTTCAACGGATAACGCCGTGATCTTTCACAACGAGTGGGAGCGCGTCGTGTTTCTACGGTTCGTGGTCGAAGATGTCGTGGCGCCACGCACGCGAGTGGTTCTTACAGGAGATGATACAGGAGTCTCTGGTGGGGATTCAGTCGCGCTCCTACCGGCAGAGCTTCTCGTCGAGTCCAGTGACGAAGAAGAGATCGAAGTCGAAGAGGAGAGCGACTGCGATGATGATGACAGCGAGGCACACACACGTGAGTTGTTGGATGCGTCCATGCGAGAGGCTTTACTCCTCCAAAGTTCGTACGCCAAACGCCCCACGCAGTGGTATACTCGCAAAGCAGGCGACACGTACCTCGCCAAGTTCCACGAGCGACTCGCCACGGTGCTGGAAGAATGCCGCATTGTGTTAACGGGTTTGTTACTGGCGCTCGATGCAAAAGTGCGGCACCAAGTGTGTGGCGACTGGTATTCGTCTGATGAAGAAGGCAGCGATCTACCGAACCAAGAGCCTGAAAGCGAGTCAGAGGACGCCACGTTGAACAATGTTGCGCTGGCGTACGTGCTGCTTGTTCTTCGAGACGGTTTGTTGGCGCTGCCGTTTTTCGCGACACAGCAATTCCGATGGGAAGACAACAAGATGTTGGCTCGGCACATGGTGCTTCAGATGCTGCTACAGGGTCGACCGGAGGCAACTAACGTTTCAGGGCAGCTACGATCGGCTCCAGTTGTCAGCGTGAAAGCGAGAGAAGAGAAACTCAATCGAACCATCGCGCAACTCGCTCTCGGCGTGGACGAGATCCGCGTTCAAAGCCTCCAAGTCCACGTCCACACCGAGTCAGTCGGTCCACCGAACAGTCGGACACGAAGCTGGCGGCATCAGCTCAAGATCCAAGTGCGCGACTGGCTGCAGCAGATCCAGTGGATCCAAATGACGGGAGATGTTGCTTCTGGACAGCGATTGTACGAACGCTTCTCACTCGTCACCGACGATAGTCTCCGCTATCGGCACTTCCTCCTCCTTCAGCTAGGAGATCCTGACGCAACGAAAAAGGCCGCAGAAGCTGCTGGAGGAGGAGCTCGCCGAGCGAGTACGAAGACTTCGGATACGCATTTTGCAAGCGGAGGTGCAGCATCGCAGGAACCGCTGCCCAAAACACCGATGCAGTCGATGGAAGTCCGCTACAAACTACTGGGGATTCGGAATCCGTCCCATTTCAGCCGTGATACGATCTGGATCCCGCCTATCTTAGAGCTGAGTGAACTCCCAGAGGCTCCAGCGAGTACGATCCAAGGCGAGAAACAAAGGTGCTCCAGCGCGAACATGGTCAGTGATGAGACCGTGGCTGAACTCGACGGAAAGGACGACTCTGACGGTGGAGACGACGGCCTTGAGCCCGCAGAAACGCGCGAAAATGAGCCCGTGAAGCGAGTCAGCCTTCGTGTTTTGCCCGGAGATCTTAGCTTCGCAGTTGAGGCAGCCGTGCTCAGCATCGGTGTCATTTCGGACCAAGAAGCGGATGCGTTCAAGATACCCTTGGCGTAATCACTGCGCGCAATCGTCATTTGGGTGTGTACTGTTGAAGGAGTGCAGGTCTGGACCCATTTGAGTCAGTGTAGCCATGAATGCTGGTCTCACCTGGGATCTGAGACTCAAGTTGGTCTAACTTCAGAACAAGCCAAGAACCTCCCAAGACAGCAAGATGCAGAGCGAGGCGGAGCCGATGGAGCTCTGTGATCTCGCAGTTGATGCGCAGCCGTCGCCTCTCGTCACTCCGCCGCCATGGGCTGTGCTGCACGTGGACGCTCAGACTTCTGAAGGGGACGTGAGCGAGTTTCTGCGCCGTTTCTGTCCTTCCCAGTGCCGTGACTCTGAAGTCTCGTGGATCTCGGTGGTGTGTGCGATGCGCCAACCGCTACAAGAAGGCGATGTTCCAGCGCTGTTCGCTGAGTGGCAGTGGAGCTGCCAACATGGTCGCGCAAGTGCTGGTTTGCTGCATCAGTTGGCGAGAAAGTACGGCGTGGTCAGCGGCAAGTGGATGGTGTTTTGTTCTCGCGATCAAGTCGACAGTGTGTGGCAGAAGCTTATGGCTGCAGTCGGGCAAGGTCGACTGGGTCCAAGCGCAAAGGTCTCTCCAGTGTCATCGCAAGCAAAACGCGAACACGTGATCTGCGTCTACGCGGGCAACTATTTCGACACCAACGACATTCAGCGTCTTCGCCAGGAACTGCGGCGACTCGGTCACACAGAGAAGCTGATGTTCAAGCCAGATGTGTATACACACTGCGGCATCTGCAGTGGGAACCAGTGGGGGATGTCGTACTTCGCCTTTGAAGATTAGATGAGGCAACCTCCAGCTCGTTCTATGGACTTCAAGCCAGCGAAACACACGAAGCAATCAAGCGGTTTTCCAGGAGGGCTTCCAATCTACCTACTAGAACTTTGGGTCAAGCTCCGATCTGTACAGCGTTCACGCCTTGCGGAAGTTCACATTGAATTGGAAGACGAAGCCCTGCGTGTTGTTCTCGGTCGACCGCGCGGCGGCGACGACGCCCCACCCGTGCGTCTGGAAGAACAGCGTTGAGTCGACCTCAATGATGAACAAGAGAGGCTCGTTGTATCCGCCAAACTGGTACGTGAAGTCACCTTCCTTGCTGCCCTTCGACACAATGAAGGGCGGGAAAAACGATGGGGAGACCTCGGAGATGTACGTCCCCACCAGCTCCTTCGCGTCCGCTGGATTGAGCACAGCGTGGGGAGGATCCTTCCAAAAGTCGAAGCCGCACTCTGGTACACCAGGAATATCGAACGGAACAAACGGCGTGAGCGATCGCCACTTGGCGTACTCAGCATCAAGTACGTTGGTTGGGACGTCGAGGAAGATGCCCATGAGATATCCGCGGACTTGGTTGAGAAGTCCCCGCACGGCGTTCTGGCTGTTGGTAAGAAGAACAACGCTGAGACCATCAGCGGGCGCGAAGCTGGCATCGGACTCGTGGTACGACGTCGCTCCTCCCTTCATCAGATAGGCGTGACCAAACGCAAGATTGCCCACGTAGTCAAACCCGTACCCATTGGAGAGGGCGTTTCCGTCAGGCGAGAAGTGGAGTCCATATTCAGCGACAGAAGTCCCGGAACGTTTCGCGTTTTTGCCAGTGAGCATTTCGCTGATTGGAGCTGGCGACTTGAACAGCTTCACACTGCCAACCGATCCTTTATTCAAGAGAAGGCGAGCAAACGTGGCCATGTCAGCAGCACTGGAGACGATCGAGCCAGCGGAGATGTAGCCACCTTCGATCCCAGGCACGAGCTGCGCTGCATCAGTTGTGAGATCCACGGGACCAACCACTTGGCCCTGACAGACGTAGTGCCCCCAGCTCATGGTCGTGTTACGCAGCGCGACTGGGACTTGGTTCACCGACGCGTAGGTGTGTGTCATCCCCAGAGGCGTCCACACGCGCTCTTGGAGGAACTGATACCACGGCACACCAGCCACGGTCTCAATGACCTGGCCCAGCACCTCGAAGTTCGTGTTGCTGTACGTGGTGCTTTCGCGCAGAGATCCCTCGGGCTCAAAGAACTCTAGCGCCTCCACGAAAGCACGCTCGGTCGTGTAGTAGCCGGTGAACTGCGCGAGATCCACAACGCGTGCGTAGCCCGAGTTCATCGCCAGCAAATTACCAAGCGTCACGTGCTGCTCTGCGTACTTGTCAAAGAGCTTGAGCCACGGCACGTGCTGCTTGACCGAGTCCGTCCACTGAAGCTTGCCGTCGTCGACGAGCAGTGCGATGGCGACAGCGATGAAGGTCTTGCTCACGGATCCGATCTGGAACATCGAGTCTTTCGTCACTGCCGAGGTCTTGACGTTCGACTGACGCAGGCCGTAGCCGTTGGTGAGGACGGCTTGGTCGTTGTACACGATGCTGGCAGCGATGCCGACATCTCCAATGTTCACAGTCTCGCGCTTGAGGAACTGGTCGGCCTCGCGGATCTTGTCTTCAAGGGAGCGGCCCGCCTTGGGAAAGCCACTGCCGGCGTAGTACCCACTGATGAGATCAGTGATGTTGGTTGGAGGAGGATGTCCGAGCGCACGGTGCATCGGCGATCCCATGCGTGGGTTCCAATCGTAGGCTTCGGATGAAAAGAGCGTGGTGGCTCCCACGAACGCTGCGAGAAGAAGCGCTCGCATGGCTGGCGAGCAAACGAAGTCAGGCGAGGAAGCAGGCAAATTGACGAATGGCTAGAGCGTGGAGCCGAGCGCGCGAGAAAATAGGTCCATGACAGCCAGCGTCTGGCCGCTGAGCCGGCGACGTGGTGACTAAACCCATGTCCCTCGAGTCAACGTCTTCTCCACGCTGTGTGCGCTTCGAAAGATCCCCATTGTGGGTAATTGATGTTGACATCCATAAGACCTGTAGTACTCGGTGTGGTTGATTACGACTCTTCACCAAATGAGTGTGGGCGACCTGTCTATCCGCGTGGTGGTTCCTTGCATCAAACGGCAGCCACGCTTTGTGGTTGCAGTCACAAAGACCTGGAGGAGACACTGGCTGCTTTGGGTGCGACTACGAGTGCGTGTACAAGGCAAGGAAGTACGGGTTAACCCACGGTGAATGGGAAACTCATCCTGCTTGCTCACTAAGTCAGTACTCGACGCTCCTCCAAAGAACCACGAGTGCTCGTGGCTTGTCAGAGAAGCGTCAACCACTCACTCAGTGCTTGATCTTGAGATGATCACCGCCTCACACCCCTTTTTTCGTGTCGCTGCATCATATTGATCACCCATTTACTTGAGACTCCGCTGCGTGAGGTGCGGTTGGTGGTTGGAACTTCAACTTCAATGATGCCCGGATACAATACTGTATCTGTTAGGAACAGATATGGTTTCCTCGATCTTGAAAAGACGCGCACACAGCTCCTCCTCAGCTTCACAAGCATGGCCGACAGCGACGACGACGAGAGCAATCCAATCTCTGCAAATGCATTGGTCTACCAGCAGCCGTCCGTTCCCGTAAGGGACTTTGTACCAGCACGTGCGGATGTCTCGGAGTTGGGTGTGCTAGCGGATCTGGAGAAGCTCTCGGTGGTGAGCTACAATGTGCTTTCTCAGATGGGAGCTCGACGTCTCCAGCGTAGCGACATGGGCTACGTGGATGGTGCGTTGCTGTCGATCATGCAGCGTCGCGAGCGGCTTTTACGGTGCGGTTTTCTGTGTGATTTTGTTGGCGACAAGGACTTTCTCAAGGCGTAGTGTTGGTGTTTGTTGTGAACATCAGGGAGATCGTGAGCTACGACGCGGACGTGTTGTGTTTGCAAGAGATCGATGACTACGATG
>JAADXI010001008.1:0-12207 GCA_023337615.1 Pythium brachiatum | reverse complement strand
CTCCGTCGTTTCCGTCGTCTCCACAACCGCAATCGTCTCTGTCTCCGTCGGCTCGGTCTCGGCAATCGTCTCCGTCGTCTCCGTCGTCTCCGTCGCCACAGCCTCCACCTTCTCGGTGGTTTCGATCGTCCCAACGACTTCTTCAGTCTCCGTAGTCTCGGCGGTCTCCATGGTCTCCACGGTCTCCGCAGTCTCGTCAATCTCCAGTGTCTCCGCAGTCACCGCAGTCTCCGCAGTCTCCACTATCTCCGCAGCCGGCGCAACCTTCCGCGACACTGCCTCAGAATCCTCACCTTTCTCAACAGTCGATGGCATCGACACGGCTTCGAACGACTCGACCACTGACAGCGTCGACTCGGTAGATACTTCTACCTCTGGTTTGGACACGGTACCATGTTTGTCCGTTGGTGCTCCGTCTTGAGTATGATCTTTGATCTCGGCAGGCGAGTGAAGCGTGGAAATTGAGGTCTTGGACTCCATGTCGTGACTTTTGAGGTCCGGGAGGACTTCACTCATCTCCGTTTCGTCGGCTTCGAAGTCGTTTGCGTCGGAATAGTCATCTTTCGGCTGTGACATTTCCTCGTGACTGCTGTGTGCGTGGTCTACCGCTCCGTCGAAATCGTCTTGGTACTTGTCATCATGGTCATCTTCGAATTCGTGGTTGCCAGCTTGAAATTTCGTCTCGTTATGAGCAGGAGCGTCATCAAATTCATCAGCGTATCCGTCATCTTCATCCCTGTCCAGTTTGCCATCTTCGACAATGGCGACTTCTTCACTCATATCAGCGTGATCACTCGTGTATTCTTCCACCTCGCTTTTGCTGTCACGCGGAGAAGCCTGGACATCGCTTACCGGTTCAAGGTCAAAGCCATCGTCATCATAGGCTACTTCGCCTGGATTCTCCCGAGGTGT
The DNA here is from genome assembly GCA_023337615.1 of Pythium brachiatum. Lineage (NCBI taxonomy): Eukaryota > Oomycota > Peronosporomycetes > Pythiales > Pythiaceae > Pythium > Pythium brachiatum. The sequence continues at coordinate 11,295 of JAADXI010001008.1, read as the reverse complement.
GTGGGCGTGATCGGTCCATTCCATCTCGTAGTCTGATTCGTCGTCACGTTTAGCACCAGCTTCTTGAAGAACGAGGTCGCTCGCGGTAGCAGACGCCACGCCTTCATCCTCAAATTCTGGTGCGTAGTCGTCCTCATCGTCGTTGCCACGCCCCGAGGCGGGTATAAGCAGTACCTCACCAGCCTTTCTTCTGGGATCACCTTGATCCAGCTCCGTATTTTCATCGACTCCATCCTCGAACTCCGCTTCGTAAGATTCTGGTGTTGCCGAGTCATCCACAGAGTTGGTACGACCAGTTAGGTCAGGTTTGATCACCTCCATTGGCGAGTCGTTCCGCTCCTGGATATCAGTGGTAGAATCTGCAATCGACTCCGCTACTTCGTAATTGTCAAAAGACTGCGCGGCGTCGTTGACCACGAGCGGTTCAACCTCGACAGCCTCCGCGGCCTTCACGCCCTCGGCAAACGGCACTGCCTCGGTATTCTCAGCGATGTTGACTTCTTCTGAAACACCCAGCGTGCCGTCAACACCGTCAACCGTCTTGACAACATCAACCGCGTCAACAGCATCAACTGTATCGCCAGCCTTGACAGCGTTGACGGCTTCGACAATTGTCGGATCTGACGACGCCGCCACCGACTGGTTCACAGGCTCCACCATCTTGGTTACTGGCTCTTCGCCTGCGGCCGCATCCTCTGGCTCCGTAAGTGCTGGTGCCGCCTCGACTGGCTCCATGATTTCAGCTGCTGTTGGCTCGACCACCTCCGTCTCGATCACCTCCGTGGTCACAGTCTCCGCTACGGCAATCGTCTCGGTCGCCTCATCCCTCACGGTATCTTCAATCGTATCGGCTTCCAAAGACGCGGCCTCTACAAAGGCAGCTGCCATCAACGTAGATCCCACGACAGCACCTTCGGGCGATTCGACGACTTCCACGTTCTCCAACATCTCAGTCTTCTCTGAGATTTGCACGGTATCGACAGGCTCCACGGTATGGACAGGTTCGACCACCTCGACACTCTCGACGGCTTCCACGATCACTATGGTTTCCTCTGTCTGAGAGACCTTAACGGTCGACACAGCCTCCATGGTCTTGGCATGCTCCGAGCTCACCATAACGTTGATTTCGGCCGCGGACTCTGTCGTTTCAACGGTCTCCGCTGTGTCGACAGCTGCAACTGCCTCGAGAAGCAAAGTAGTCTCTGCAGCTTCGACAGCGTCCGCGGCAGGATGTTCCGTATGCTCAGTTACCTCGCCCGCCTCTGCAGCTGCTGCTACGAATGGTGACACGCTGTGATCGCCTTCGCTTGATACTAGCACTTCTTGGAATGTCTCGACCATCTCCTCGGGCGACAAAGTCTCCTCTGCCGCTGCACCAGCTAAGGCGTCTCGACCAGTAGGATCCTCTTCCACTGGTTTTACCGTGTCGACGGACTCTGCGACATCGATGTTCTTCACAGCCTGAGCAAGCTCGATGTTCTCTGTCGCATCCCCAGGTGATTCGGTCGGTACGCGGGCATCGTCGGTTTCGCCAGCAGTATTGATACGATAGTTTTCGTCACTCTGACTTGCAGCGAACACTAAACCAGTCACGAGAGCTGCAGTCGCGGAGCCCATTAAAGCCATCTTTGCGTCGTCCGAAAGTGAGTTTGTGATGTCGATGTAATCGGCAGTCTTCGTGGCTTCCTCAGACATGTTGGAGGCAGTTCTTGAGACAACCTCGCGGGATGATCCAGCATCAGCGGCTCCATCGTCAGCTTCACTTCCATATTCTTCCCCTATCGACAGTAGCAATTGGCTTGGCCGTCGCACCTTCGTGATGTGAATAATCGCTGCTTGCATGGAAATGCCGATTAATCCATGAACTGCTCGACGAATTGCAATCGACATCCGAACGGGAAGAAAGCCTTCGTCTGCATCACTCGATTCATCTTCACTCGACTCGTGCTCACCGTGACTCGGAGAAGATGATTGGAAATCAGCGGGGGAAGAGAGTTCACTTGAGACCTTGCTGCTCTTCGGCGTGTCCAGTTTGCTTACTTCCTCGACCAACTTGGATGTAGCGATGCCAACCATGGCGTCAACAGTTCTTCGAATGGCAATCGCCATTTCGACAGATACAGACAGCTCCTCATCTGTGTGCGCGTCATCAGCAGTAGCGGTACCTCTCTTTTCCAGGAGACCTAGTGTCGCTGAGCCTGGAGTATCCTCACCAACGTCCAGGTAGTCTTCTGATGCAGAGTGTTCAGGTACCGTTGCTTTCAAAGAAGGTTCAGCAGTGCCGGCGATGTCGTCAGGTTCGGCTGCCTCAGTGGCGAGAACGTTTTCGACTGCAGCACCAATCATACCACTTACAACCCATCGAATGCCGATTGCAAGTGGAATCGATACCTGAGCTTCGACGTCTTCGGTAGCGGCGAGGTCCAAGGGTTCAGAATATCTCGATGAAGTCTCCACTCCAGGAGCTTCATCTTCTCGTGAGGACTTCAAATGCGATATCGCAGCGTCGATGGCATCCGCAACAATCGCCTTGGAGACGTTTGACGACGGATCGACAATCCGTATTGTCAGATCTTCGTTGGTTTGGCTGTCGGCTTCGCCTTCGGCACCAGTGGATTGGTTGCGGAGTTGAAAAGCCACGTGCTCAAGCGAGTTAGCTACAATCGCGGAAACCGTTTGGCGGACAGCGATAGCCATCTGGACTGAAACAGTCGCACCGGCATCAGCTTCTTCATCACCACCGCCTCGCACAGGAAGAGCAACAGATTCGTTGAGATGTGGCTCGAATGACGTCACATCATCACTGTTGCCTTGATCGAGATGCCCAAGTTTGCTGGGAGTCACGTCTGCCTCAGATGGCAAGCGCTGCGAAAGGCTTCGCGCAGCTTGGTGGGCAAGTTGATTCTCGATCGAGCTGGTGATTATCGCGGAAACTGTGCGGCGAATAGCAATGGCCATCTGCACTGAGACGGACGCATCAGCTTCGACAGCACTGTCAACACGTTCAGCACCAGCATCTTCATCCTCATCACTTGATCGCACTGGAATACTGGAGTGGTTATCGTGACCAGGCTGGAAAGATACCATGCCGTCAGCATTGCCGTCAGCGACATTCGCGACTTCGTTGTGAACCTTGTCTCCATGAGATGTAGAATGCGGTGAAGATCTTTGCGTATCTTGGTTGGCAGGTGGTGCAGTCACATTCTCGAGTGAGCTGGCGATTATCGCGGAAACTGATTGGCGAATAGCAATGGCCATCTGAACTGAGACAGACGCATCAATCTCAGCTTCTTCGTCTTCACCACCATCTTGCACAGGAAACACTACGGGCTCATCGAGTAGAGGCTCGAAAGATATCACAGCGTCGACCTCATCATCGCCAGGATGCTCGACTTCGTCGAGAATCTTGTCTTCATGCGGTGGCGAGTGCGGAGAAGATCTTTGCGTGGCTCGATTGGCAAGTTGATCAGTCACACTCTCGAGTGTGCTAGCAACAATCGCGGAAACCGTTTGGCGGATAGCGATGGCCATCTGAACTGAGACAGACGCATCAGCGTCTTCGTCTTCACCACCGTCTCGCACAGGAAACACTACGGGCTCATTGAGAAGAGGCTCGAAAGACATTACGGCGTCGAACTTGTCATCGCGAAGATGCTCGACTTCGCTGGGAGCCTTGTCTTCGTGAGATGGCCAGCCGAGTGAAAGTCTATGTCCAGATGTCGCGTTCTCGAGTGATACGGAAATGATGCCATCGACAGTCCGTCGAATAGCGATTGCCATCGCCACAGGTAGTTCGTTGGTGTCGATTTGCGCCATGGCACTTGGCTTATCTTGCTGACGTGGTGTGCCATCATCCGCAGGCTCGACGGCTTTGGCACCGCCAACAACAACTTCGAGCGCATCACGAACAACAGCGCTCACACACTCACTTGATACCACACAACGCATCACGTCTCCCAACGACTCGACAATCATATCTGGGACGAGCAGCTCGCTCGATCCTCCACCCTTCTCAACACATTCGCGCTCACTTTCACTTGTCACCTTTTCTCGCATCGCAGTCAGAACTCCTTCGAGCGAAAACCCGATGATACCATCGACACACTGGCGGATAGCTATTGCCATGGGCACGCTGCACTCGACCGAATCTTCAGTGGCGACATTCACGTCGGCATCCACATTCTTCCGGGAGACTTCAGCAGAGGCAGCATTTACCTCAACATCGGCGTTCTTCAGTACGATCTCCTCTGGTGTTGAACTCATATAGCGTAGTTTGGCGACGGCTTCACTTAACGAGGCCGTGATGATGGCGCTGACAGCAGCGGCGACTGATGCAGTTGAGTCGGAGAAACGAGGCGTCCGAGGAGTCCCAGCTTGATTGTCGATCAACTCAATGTCATCTGCACGGGGCGTCGGAGGTGCCTGCGCACGGACGCGATCGAGAATTTGCTCAATTGACATGGCCACAACCATCGCGACCACTTTTCGAATCTCCAATGCCATTGGAACCGACAGCATCTCGGTATCGACATCGCTGTGCTCGGAGTCTTCTGCAACATCAGCTCGCGAAGATCCTTTGCCCATTGCAACTGGGTCAATGCCTTCTGAGGTTTCCCGTGGCGTTCGCCCAGATTGATTCGTGAGAGCAACTTGGTCGGCAGCAGAGTTCACGAGCGTTTGGACCAATACTTCAGGAGTAGACAGCAGACTGACGACGTTTTGAAGAGCGGCGACGACGATCGCATTGGTTGCCTGGCCAGCAGCGATTGACATGAACACTGAGATACCATCTCCTGCAGCATCGTCGAACTTGCCCACTTCACTCTTCTCCGGCCGATCTGTCTCAACTCCGTTGTGTAGATGCTCTCTTGGCGACGAAGCGATGGAGTGCATTTCCAACAGTGCTCGCTCAATTCCAGCCGCTGCAACATCCGAGTACGTATCCCGGAACACGGACAAGTCGATTGAACCTACGCCCGGTGATACATCAAGCGTACTCTCGTCACTGGCAGCGGTCTCTGGAACCTCACGCTCTTCTGGTTTCTCAAACGACTCATCGAGATAGTTCAGATTCGCATCGTCCTCGAACTTTGCTTCGTCCGTGGAGAGAAGTGTTGCCGACTTCTCGTCCTTGCCTGATGACTGCAACCGTTCGTCGTAGATCTGAGAAGGTTCCAACATTCCAGCAACTTCACTCTCCGGAGCATTCACCTCGCCATCCTGAGCACTATCGCCCATATCCTCCGCAATATCGACCTTCTCTTCGTCCGCGTTGGTGGGTTTGTTGGTATCACTAGTTGTTGGACCGGCTTCATCCTCGGCAAGCACAGGGGGAGCTGACTCAGTTGCTTCTTCTTGGTCGGGAAATGAAAACAAGTCGACTTCTTCAGCCACGTCGCCGTGTTTGCTCAACACATCCTTGACAGGAAGCTCTTTTCTCGCCGATACTGACTGTATGTCTTCTGGCACGACAGGTAGTGTCTCTTGCTCGCTTGCAGAAATTGAAGTGACTGCGGATTCCTCATTGAACACCTGAGATGGCATCGCCATAATCTCTTCAGGCACATCTTCTTCGCTCGATACATTGACTGGATGAGACGGAGCCGGCACCTCGACAGAAGTCTCCTTCGCAACAAAGATTTCCTCACGAACAGGAGTCTCAGCGACGATTGCAGGCTCTTCCAGGGGCGGAGGATTTGATACTTGAGCAGCCTTAGGCACCATGGCGGTCTCTGAGAGTTTGATTTGAGCGATCGCTTCGTCATTCGCCGACGTCGCTGCAGTAGAGCGTGCACTCGGTAGCTTCTCAGGACCGGGCTTCGCTCGAGCGCTCGGAAGTGAGTCGGACGCACTGTCGAATACAAATGGAACTCGCGCATTCAAATCCGGAAGAATCGATCCCGACGGAGCACTTGGACCCTGGGCACTCACAAGTAGATCGCCAACGCTAACTTGTGAGCGCACGCTTGGGCCTTTTCGTTGAGATGAACGAGCCTCCTTGTAGCCACCTGATTTCGCCCTCGGAGATGTCTTCCGCCCACCTGCAGAAGTTTTTGGCTCCGCCATACCTGGCGTGACTTTCGTCAGCGCTGGAAGCGCCAGTCCAGCTGTAGCGTCTGTCTTGGGGGCGTTCGCGGCCGACACAATCGCAGGAGGCTCAGCTACCGCCTCCAGGTACTCATCCGGAGGACGCTCGAACATCGACGATTCAGCTATCTCGATCATCTTGTGGAGCTTATCTGAGAACGTCATACGACCAGGAGATAAGGGGCTGACGCTGGAAGCGAGAAGAGACGATATCCGCGCCTCTTCCTTCAGAAGCTGCTGGGCAAACTCATGCATTTCTGCAACCGTCTCAGGATCGTTTCCATCGATCACAGCACCACTTCTGGGGGACGGAGGAGTTCGACGGGTATCCTCATATCGTGCTGGATGAGCGATCGTTTCCATGTCGTACGCATCATCAGGGGAAGTCGAACGCTTTGTCGAGGTTGAACGCGTCGCACTGGAGGAGCTCGTTCGGCTTGACTTCTTAGCTTCAGTTGAGCGACTGCGGCGTTTGTCAGCATCAACGGACGACACTTTCGTGACAAGAACTGATTTGGGTTGCTCGCCAACTGAGCCAGACGGAGTCGTATTTCGAGAGGTCGAGAACTTGACCTTCTCCGCAGGAATTGGAAGCAGTTTGCCGGAATTCGTTCGAGGCAACTTGGCCAAAGGATCTGTCTGCGAGAGCGGCGGGGGTATGACGAATCGCGAAGTCGGATCCACTCCCAACAGGAAGTTGTTATGCAAGGGAGACGCCGCAGGATAATCTCGAGTGTTCGTCGATGGTGGAGCACCGAGGCGCTCTTTTGGTTTTGGCGTGCTCGAAACTCTTGTCGACAGACTTGGAGACGCACCATACGTCTTCAGTAATTGGCGTTCTCGTTCTTCTGTTGCCTTTGTCATAGCCCTTGTCTTCTTGGCTGTGCTTGTCGAAGTCCGAGTTCCGTAGTCATCTCTACTCTTTGGTGCTGGAACTTTCGAACTTGGAGGAGGAATCATGAAATCCTCGTTCGTGTCGTTCACGCCAAAAGCCGACGTTGACGGCGCTTTACCAACTCGCGAGGAGAAACGAGAGAACCCACTGCTGACAGTCGGTGAAGGACTGCGCTTGGGTGACCGGGACCGTGTCCTCGATGCAGATGTCTTCGATGACCGATTCGTGTCTCTTGATGTTGAACTCGAAACATCAGGATTCCGTCGAGTGTCTGAGCGTGTCACGTCTTGGGCATAGCTGTCGTCCTCGAGAATTACTCGAGCAGTCTGCATGACTCGCTTGGATGGGGAGTGAGTCAAGCTCGTGGCCGCAATCTCTCTCAGTGCGGCAACGGAGAAGCGCGTGATACCCTCATCGACTGGATACTTGGCCATCACTACGGAAAGATCTGCGATAGCATCCACAGCTCGCAACGCCACTGCCGCTTCTACGCTGTTTGCCGCCAAACTGAGACACACAAACTAGGTTAGTGATAGTAATTCATCAAAAACCGTCAGTGGGCAAGTGTCTTACCATAGTAGGAGCGTGCCAAACGCGCACGTCACCTTCTTGTCCTGCTGCGCAACACCTTGACGCAACATCGACGTGAAGAGTTCGATCGTAGACGTCTCGGCGGCGGAACACTCCGCCACCATAGCTGCCGTGGGGCGACCACCGTAGTCGCTCAACTCTGTCAGTACCTCGCACGCGTAGATCTGCACCTGCCGCGTCAGGTTCGAGTATTCGCGGTGAACATTAAGCGAAGCTATGATAAGCTGGACGACATTGAACTCGGCCTCGAGCATTTGGTTCTTGCTCGGGTTGCTGGACTGTGCGAGAACTGCTAGACATCCACACACGGATGCTTGCAGAATCGCATCTTCAGGGAATCGGCGCAGCGCCTCCGCGACAAGTGGCACGAGCTGTTCTTCGACAAATATCTCCGTCGCTTCAATACTCAAATGACAGAGCTTCCGGATCAGCACGCATCCGTAACACAACAGCACGGCATGAGATGCGTGCGCGCGGATCGTGTCGAGGAGTAAATACTCAGCCTGCTGCTGGCGCACACACTCGGCTGTGACCTGCGGCGCAGCGCGAAGAACGCGCAGGAGCTGCGAAAGCGCATTTTTCTATCCCACAATCCACACGATCAGTCAGCACTTGCACCACCATTCTAATAGCGTAGCCTTGGTCCACTTACCACACTCGTCGCATCGTCTCGCTTGGCGCGAATCGTCTCGAGCAGATCTACGACTTTCTGTTGGTTCTCCGCCAGCGCCTCGCCCATATCAACGTACTTGCCCGAGGCGGACGCTCGCACAGTCCCCGCGCTCTGCGGCGTCGTACGTAGCGAGCCTCGACTCGCATTCTGCGAAGCATCCGCTGTCTTTGCACGACGAGTCGATGCCGTCGCTGCTGCCGCACCGTCATCTCGTGTACTTGGCGAGAACAGCGCCGTCTTGGGTTCTTGAGGAGATCGAGCAGCCATCGCCGCAGCCTCTGCTTCCCGTGGCGAGGCCTCAACCACAAGCTGGCTTTTCGTCGACGGCGTGGCCTTGGATCCCGCGGCCGCCGGCGTCTTGGTAGTCGAGATACGGTCATTGTCCACGGCGTGTTCGATCTCGCCATTCTCGTAGTAGATATCAATTGCGCCACTCGATCGCAAGCGCTGGACTTTGCCTTTGCGGGGTACCGTGGACGTGGCTACTGGCGCGGGCGATGCCGCTGCAGTCGTGGACCGCATCACCCGGTTTGTTGTCGTTGGCGCGGCGGTCTTCTTCTCGTTTGGCTGGACCCACACCGCCTCTCCGACCACGAGCTTCTTCTTCTTCACAGCCGCGCCCGTACTCGCTGCAGCGGCTGGCTGTGCACGCGCCGTGGCGCCTCGCGTTGCTCCGCTTCGATGCATTTTCTGTGCGGCGCCTGATGGAAACGACGGCGCGGAGGCTCCAAGTGGCGGTAGGCGACCGGAGGCACAGACTTCGAATGGGCGCCTCACGATACGTCGGACAGACTACAGTGTTTGGTGGGGGCGGCGGCAGCGGTCGCGTTGCTCGCGATCCATTGGCAGGATCTGCGTCCATGGTATGGAGGGGCGTGCCGCTTCGTGCGGCATCTTCTTTTGCGTGGGGTTGCGCGTGGTATTTTTTGTAATAACCGCAGAATCTTGGAACAAAAGCGCACCAAGGAAGGACATTTTGCAACGAATATATTTCGAACAGGTTTCTAACATTTTATTTCTATGGCCGGGGCGATATGTTTCAGTCGATTGTTACCGAAGTTTTGAGAAAGGAAGTCTAATCATAAAGTTTAGAAACATTTTTGTAGGAAAGGCACCCTTCAACACCACCTATTCGAAAATGCAACGTATGCAAGGTACTAAGTAAACGAAATCCTGTTTAGTTGTCCCACTCGGAACCAGTGGCCATCCGGGATATTTCTTGGATCTGGTGCAGTACCTCAGCAGCTGAAGGTCGCTTCTTCGGATCCAACGCCACACACCGGCGACCAAGGCGTGCCATAGGCGACTTGCCCGTGAACTCAACGGCCAATCGACCGGCCGCCACCATGTGCATCACGACGGTATCAGGCAGCTTGCGTCTGGTCTTGGGCTCAAGCGCATGCGAGTAAGGCTGCGTGTGCGTGTCCAGCTCCGAAAGCACGACGCCGAACGAAAACACATCGGCCTTGTCATCGTAGCTACCACCGGTCATCACCTCTGGCGCCATCCACAAGCTCGAGTCCACGCCAATAGTCGGCGTGCTATCCGCTCGCTCCCTGGACACACCAAAATCGGTGATCTTGGCATCGAGATTCTCGTCCAGCAGGATGTTTCTGGATTTGAGATCGCGATGCAGCACCATAGGCTGGAGTGAGTGCATGTACTTGAGTGCACGAGCAACGTGCAGTGCAGTCTTGGTCTTGTCGATACAGCTGGCACTTCTCGGGGACTGTGAGGCGTTGGCTTCATCCTCGGCGAGCAGCGTTCGAAGATCGCCTTGCTCGAGAAACTCCGATACGACGCACAGCTCGTTGAGGGCATCCCACGCCACGCCGATGAAGCGGACGATATGGTTGTGTTTCAGCCTCGCCATGGTCTTTACTTCCGCCATGAACTGCTCAACCTGTCGCATGTCGTTCCGGCATCCGGGCAGCAGTGTCTTGATCGCGACGACTTCATCTCGGTACGTGCCACGATACACTTCGCCGTACCCACCACGACTAATCAGCAGGCTGCGTTTGAGCTTCTTGAGGCAAATTCGAGCAGCGCGAATCACCTCGTCCTCGTCAAAGTCAAAGCCGGAAGAGAGCTCGGTCACATCACCGATATCACCATTCTCCATGGCTGCAAACGAGTCGTCATTGGACTGCTGAGAGGTCAAATTGTCGGCTCCTTTAACGGAATCCAGCGCCTTCGCGTACGCTGCGCTTTCGTGCAGCTTTCGGATGTAAATGAAAGCGGCAGCGATGCCCGCCACGAGGAGGACCACCAATCCACCAGCAGACGCGACAGTCGCCGTCCACCCACGTGATGAACCTGCACCATTGCTGCTGTTTCCTTTTGTGGAAGGTCCATCAGACGGAGTCTTCGAGTCACCACTCGTCTCGTTCGACTTGTTCGTGCCTCCAGTCGTAGCCATCTCGGAGCTCGTCACCGGCAGAGACGACAGCTTCGTGCTCATACTACTAGTAACACCTTTGCTTTCTTGATCTTGGGTTTTAGTGTCACCAGTCGTAGTGGACGTCCTCTGAGGACCAGCGTTCGATTCCCCAGCTGCACCTTCACTTGGAGTCGCACCGCCGTGTGCATTAGCTGTATCTTCACTTGGGGTCGCACTGCTGGCTGCATTAGCTGCGTCTTCACTCGGGGTCGCACGGTTATTTCCACCAGCTGCACTCGTCGTGCTAGTTGTACCAGTTGTACCAATCGCATCAGTGGACACAGATTCTACCACAGAGGTCTCCGTAGTAGGCGTCACGGCCGTCGTGGTAACGCTGGATGCTGGCGAGATCGGAGTCGTCGCTGGCATTGTAGAGAGCGTGCCCGACTTGACATTTGCTGCATCAGTATCAAGAGTACTGGGCAATGTCGGCGTCTTTATCGACCGTATCGGTGCCACTGTTGGGACAGCAGGCGCTGCAGTGACACGTTGATCAGTAGCCGGTACAGCCAAATTGTCATCACTCAGGTTCACACGGCCAGTTGCGTTCGCTGGGACCTCAGTGACGTTGACTCGGCCAGTAGCATTCACTGGGACTTCGGTGAGGTT
>JAADXI010001007.1:0-12213 GCA_023337615.1 Pythium brachiatum | reverse complement strand
CGTGTGCACATCACAATGGCCAACGTGCTGACTACGGCTACGGCGCCATGAAACTTTGAAGTAGGCCATTTAATGGTCTACATCTCCATGAATTCGGGCTTTCACGCAGCACGCTCAGGGCTGCCCTACAACATAAATCGGTGTTCACGTGCATTCACAACGTGAACACCGATTTATGACCATTGTTGGCCGCCACTTTCGTATCCCGTCATGTTGATCAGGCTCCATGTCGATATCTCTAGCTAAATAGTTGGACGCATAGACTGCATTTGTCTTCAGGGGTTCCATGGCTGCTGTTTTTTGTTGGCGTTCAGCCCCAGGCGACACCACTCTCCTCGCCTCCGACAACTTGCATGTCCCCAAGCACAAGACTCATTTAGAAACGATAGAATTGTCGGAAGAAATGCACGACGAATTCCAACTATCAATATCAATACATTTCTAGGGTCCAAGGCGCGACTCTTCAGACCGACCCTTTAAGCCAAGCTTCCTCCTCTTCTAGTGGTTCGAAAGTCGCCAACACTGGGGGAGATCCTGATCTCTACGTCCATGGGCACCGACCCAGGGCCCGACAATCCAGGCAGCGGTCGAAACACAGAGCGCGTCGATGAGGGGGTAAGCGTAGCTCTCAATCTCATCGGCGCTGCTACAGCCTCGACCGCCGCAGCCGCGCAGCCGCCTCCAAGCGACACTGCATCCGGCCAACCCAGCAAGTCGATGGATCCATCTACGCAAGTAGTAGTCCCACCGCGCTCCGATTTACCTCCATCCAACACTGTTACGTCTAACTCAGTCCAGGCGTCACAGCGGACTGGCTCCTTGGCGCCGACGGCACCTCCATCCCTGAAGGCGGCTCCGCAGGCAGCACACAAGAACGGGACGTAGCCCCTATCTCCTCCGACTTCTCCAAAGACTTCGGGAATGACCACTGCCGCAGCGCCTGCTCCTCTTATTGGGGAGGCGTTCTGGAAGACGATTCTCAGCGGAGCTGCCTACGTGGACGACTCAACTGATCTCTAGGAGTACTACGCGTGTGCACTGAAGAAAAGCTACCTTCGGGAGGACGGCGCGCAACGGCTGACCAAACCGAACGAAGCAACTACGCTGTACTTGTGGTACGCCAATGAGATCTTCCTCGTCAAGTTGCCATTTTTCATTTAAGAAACGATGACCTCGGTCGAGAGAAACATGCTCCTCGGATTTCACATTGCACACAGAGGCTACTGCATCCACATCCTGCTCCCAGTTGGCTCAGTCATCCCAGCCATCAACTCGGTCAAGTTCTTCTGGGATAGACTGGTCGAAGCGTGTGGAAGAGACGCTGCTCGAATCGACCAAGTCAAGAGACTCTTCAAAAGCGTGGAGCCTCTAGGCACTACGGTTGAGTTCACGTCGCAAATGGTGGTGCTGAGGTTCACACGCCCCGAGACGAGAAACCAATGGCATAATGTCAAGCTCGGATACGGTCGAAGCTCAGTGGCCGCAGCGAAGATCAGATGCGCAGCTTCGATGAAGCAGCAGTTCAACTTTTATACCACGTCATGCTGATCGGAAAGCCTGAGCTTACACCTGCAGAAGTCCAGGCGATCATGCAACAGGCCAGTGGTCAGATCCCGGCACGAGTGGAACCAGTGCAAGACAGTCTAGGCCCGCACATGTGGAAAGTGATCTTCATGCAGACATCGTGCCCCACTTCCTTGTTGCGCGTCCAACGCCTCGAATTCTCGATGGGTGAGCGCACGTGCACCATCCCAATGCACCACCCGCGCTCGTCCTCCAGCTACCCATGCAACAAATGCCTTAGCACTCGTCATGCTACGAAATTTTGCAAGAACAAGCACGTCGAGGAATCTCTAGAGCGCCACTCGCTCGCTGTTGTAGTGGATGCTGACGCGCCAAATCCCAAGCTCGCCAAGCACAAGTCTCCAGCTGCCTTCGCGAAGAAACTTCTGGATGAACGTGCTCAGTTTCATCCGGAACTACTCACGCGACTCCAAGTCAAGGAAGAGAAGACTAGGCGCAAAGCGGACGCGGCTCTTTTGCAAGCAAAAAAGGCCAAAGAGAAGGAGGAAGCGAAGAAGCGCTCGCTGGCTAAAGCCGAGAATCTTAACATGCAAAAAGATGAGGCCAAGCTCAAGCGCCAAGCCCTGAGCCAGGAGTCTGCCCAAAAAATGAACGACTGGAACAAAGAAAAGATGGTGGAAATTGCGAAAGCAACAGCACCGAACAAGGCGCGCGGCAGACGCAATTCTATGCGCACCATCAGTGACGGATCTCTCCTCACCCAACCACGCTCACAAGAGGATACTGCGAGCAAGCCAGCGGGAATAAGTCCAAGCGACACCGTGGCGACGTCTGGAAGCAACTCGATCTCGCCACCAAAATCTACGGTTGCCAGCGCTTCCTACCAGAAGCCGAGTACCTGTGCCCTGCCGCTGAAGCCCCGGTCACCAGGACTCGAGATTGACCCGAATGCACCTATCGTGGCACCGGCAGCGCTGAAAGCGCCCGTGGCAGCTACGCAAGCGTCAGTCCCACAGCTGCCAGCCACATCACCTCACGCGAAGTCTCCAGCAGAGCCTTCGACAGCCCCAGCGAGTCCGTGGATCAATGCGACGCAGGCGGCACCATTGTTTGCTGTGGGCAAGGCAGGGCTCGGACAACCTTCGCCCCCAGTATCACCGCGTTCGTCTCAGCGGCGCCACTTGGCAGGCGAAAATGCATAGGCTTCGAAGCACCGAGGCCAGAGCAAAGCGACTGGACTGCAAGGATATGGAGCCCGCCACACAGTTGAAAGCGACCGTGCAGGCCCCACTCCCGCTGACCCCAAGGACCCGTGTCCCGTTCGTACCGATCAACGAGCACTTTGCCCGAGCGACTGAGGAGCTCGCCAAGCAAGTGAACGAAGCTGCGCAGATGCCACTGTCACAGACTCCAACGACGCGTTTACCTCGAATCACGATCAACGAGCACTTACGGAAATTGAATCAGCAGCCACAGGAGGGCGAATGGATAGGAAAGTGCGCAGAGGATCGAGCCACACCCACGAAGACGCAGGAAGACGCCACGGTGCCGGTGAACGACGCGGCGAACTCGCCAGCAAGCCAAGAGATGGATACGCCCATGCCGTACGGGGCAGGAGACGTCTCCCCTAAGAAGAGGGCCCGCAACCCACCGAAGCCTCCCAAGATTGACGCGGATGGCGACGCCAGCATGAAAAGGGGCGCCGTCACCAGTGAACCAGCCAAAACAAACGTGAGCGAACAGGTGTTACTGCAATCACGCATGAGCGTGTGCTCCCAACCGAAACTGCGGAGTTCGACGGCGACAGCAGCGACGATTTCATGCCGGAGGACGAGCAACCGGGCCGACGAAAGTGGATCAGTCGAGCTCTGTCAAAGCCGCGAGCCCCGCCGCCACCACCACCCGCGCGTGGAGGCACTACTGCACCGCTAGTCCGAGCCTCTGTCACAGAATTCTTCAACAAGGCTGAACTGCAGTGCGGTGATCAAACCCAAGTGCCCGCGTAAGCACAAGTCGCGACGAGACGGCTGATGACGCCGACACGGAGGATCTGACGCCCGTCTCAGGCGTCGACAAACTATGTGACGAGGCGTACGATTACTCGAGCGCGGACGATTGCTTACACATCGGAAGAGGCTGGAGACAATGACCGAATGGCGACAGCAGTTGGGCGGCGTTCCGCCCGGTCTTGGAAGGTGATACTCTGCCAGAGGATGACACGGCGATCGACGAGGCGGAATACTTCAAAGGTCTAGCCGCCACGTACCAGCTCCACTACATGAACCAGATGATCGACGACACGACTCTGTACCTCCCTGAGGTGCACGCCCGGTACTACGGCCTCGTGACCCAAGCCGAAGCGAATACTCACATGCTTCACGAGGTCAAGGACTTCATCTACACTACACTAGAGCTGCACTGTGACGACGATATCTCCCAGGAACGATGGGGTGGTGCGGAGGAACTCATGGGACTGGTGTGGGGGCTGCGCCAGCCAATCTTCGTTTTCAGTGCCAAACCGAACGACCGAGCTGACGTCCAGATCTATCACATCGAACAGACCGCACCTGGCAGCAAGTACGACGAGAAACTCAGGATCGGTCTGCCGCCATGGGAAGATGTGTTCGTGCTATTGAAGACCTTGCTGTACCACCACGTCATCCCGCTGGTTCTGGTCCATAGTGGCATGGGCAGCAACGGCCATTTTCGCGCGATGCGGTTCAACCAGTCGTTCTACACCGACTGGAACGCGGAGGAAGAGCCGATGAGTCACCGGTACGAGAATGTGATACGTGCTCTTGACTACTATGTCTCCATGCCGAGGCCGATGCTGCCTACGGCGGTACGCCCGCCCCACGGTCCGATACCTGCCTCCCCAACCGCGCTTTCTGGGTCCATCTACTCCCCAAGTGACACGGCATCCAGCGCAGGAGCTGACGATGCATCGTCCGCCGACTCCGCGCTGTTCACGCCTCTGTCGGTACCGGAGCTCACTTCACTGCACCAGGCTCTCAATTCACACCAACGCCTGCGCAGCGCCAGAGCCATGCTGTGGCGTAGGGCCGAGGCGCAGAATCTACGCACCTTGCAGTCCTCCCTGGATGAAAACGGCTCAGTCGATGACCTCAAGGAAGCCCCGTACGCACTCAACGCAGCGTTTGGGCGTCGGGAGCACGATCCACGAGCTGCCACGAGGCTGCTGCGACACCTGCCGTACCCGCTAGTTGCCATAGCTGGCCGGCCCAACGGCATGGTCACAAGACTCGTCCGTGAACTGACCATGCTGGGTCGCGCGTCGTGCTTCCAAGACTGGCGTGCGAAGCTGCAGGAGGAAAATGTCGAGGAGTTCGACAGCCTCGCCGCCGGATCGGACTTGCTCCTGACGGACGGACGCTGGCGGGTCGCGCAAGACCAAATCATGTGGGAATCGATGAGCAACTTGCTGGGCCGCGACGTCAGCTCTCACAGATCACTACCGTCAACAACGGAAGACCAGGCCATGAAGCTCATGGTATCGGTCGTCGCCACGTTGACCGCCACGGCCACGGTGTCAGAATTGTGCGGCCTCGCACACAATTGGCTCGTAAGGAACCCGGAGCAGTCCCAGTATCTCCTTCAAGGGATACAAATGAACGACTGGACGAGAATCCCAACCGTGTCCCGAACTATCTCAGCTCCTCAACTGCCGCTGCCTCCGCAGGCCACGGCAGGCGAGGTCGAGAGGTAGGTCGCGAGAAAGCTACGGCGTCGAAAAATCCTGCTATTCCCCGACGCAACACGGCGGCTTACCTGCAAGTCGCCACCGTCTTTGCCCCAGTCCAGTTCTAATTCATATCCCCAAGCCCATCAATACGATGGCAACGCCGCTGCTCCTGCGTCAGTCAGTTCACTAGGGTCCCAGCCTGCCAGAAGGAAGCAGACGGCTCATGCATTTCACGCTCAGGCCGCACGACTCGCCTCGCGAACCCGTGCCAAAAACAAAAACGAGAAGAAGAAGCGCAGCGGTGACCACTACCTTCTCCGCACACAGAACGTGCGAGGCCTCGAAAAATCCGGAAGGAAGGCAGAGCAGTGGTTCGGTATCTTTCGTGCAAAAGAAGACGGCCTCCAGGCGGCGATTACAGTCCTCCAAGAAACGCACGTCCTCCGTGGTGAACGAGCTGAAATGCAGCGGAGATACAGGGCATCATGGGAGTTTAATTCACACGCCCCATCAATGTCTTTCTGGTCGGAAACTGACACACGTGCCGGAGGTGTGGCGATCCTGCTCAACCCGTACAAGATCCAAAATGCTACGCCGGCTCTCGAATCCCTGTGGAGTGCGAACTTCGTCGCTCTGACGTGCGAGATGGAAGGTCCACAAGTACTGGTGATCTCTGTATACGCACCGTCAACACCAGTCGAGCGAGAGGCGTTCTTTTTGATACTCGCAGAGCACCGACTGCAACATCATGGCCCCGTGGTCATCGGCGGTGACGTCAACTGCACCATGCACCCTGAGCTCGACCGCACGTATCAGCCGAATGCGCAGGCCCATGTGTCCTACGCCTTGGCTCGCTGGCTCAGTGAATGGAAGATCTATGACGCACTGGCATCCGCGTTTCCGGCCGAGGATGAAGACCCCGGGTGTTTCTCAGCTTTTCACGCTCAGCACCACACATATCGGTACGGCGTCGCAGGGGACGTTGAGTCGAGCCGCTGGGATCGCTGGTACGTCTCCGAGGGAGTGCGAACCTGGGTGGATGACGTCGCCACAGTGGACTTAGGTGCGGGTTCTGATCACGCGGCTGTATCACTGCGGTTCTCAGACCCTGCAAATCGAGTGAACACTCGGCGACGCACCAAACTGTATCCACCGAAGGCGTGTGCGAGGTTGGCCGTTGATGCAGCGTCGGAAGCGGAGCTACTATCGCTCACGGCAGTTTTTAAAGCGCTTGTTGCGGGAGACTGCGCCGCCACCGAACTATGCGAACGTTGGGAACGTTTTAAAGGAGCGATGGCGAAGCAGATCCGAGATGTGAGCAGTGATGCTGTACGCAAGGTCAATTCATCATACAAAACGAAGCTGAATCGCCTCAGACGACGAATTCGGGTCCCCGGAATCAACAAGGCGACGGTACAGGCACTGGAGCGTGAGCTCTCGGCCACGGGAACTGTGTGGCAAGGCCTCAAGCGAAGGCAGACGGACGCGCGAGCCACGCAACCCAACAGGGAAAGCACCACGGAGTTTTTCAAACGGGCAGCCAACGCGAGAGTGCATCAAACAATCCTACAACTGGAAGCCACGGAAGGCGCGCCGACAAGATCTACCACGGATCTGGCGAACAGAATGGCCGACGGATGGCGTCACACCTTCACACAGCCACCCAGATCGAGGCTACCGACGATTTTTGATCAACAACTTGTACCACAGCTCTCCGTGCCAGAGGGGACGGCACTTACAGCGCCTTTCAGCTCTGGGGATGTTCGGAGGAGCATTATGAGATGCAAAAGGTCCAAGAGCGGCGGCCCAGATCGCCTCCCGAACGCATGGTACCGCGAACACGCAGACCTGGTGCTTCCGGTCCTCTGTACCCTGTACAACAAATGCGTGGTGAGCGGTGTATTTCCACGGAGCTTCACGACCGCCACGGTGGTGTGTCTACAGAAGGCAGGTAGATCCGCAAATCCGCTCGGGTACAGGCCAATCTCGCTTCTCAACACGGATTACATGCGACTGTACACGACCAGGCTGAAGCCCATGCTGTCGGATATGATCACTCGAAGTCAAACCGGCTTCGTGCCAGGGAGAGACATTCACGAAGTGATCGATGTGCTCACGGGCGCTCAACGCTTCGCCACGACACACAGCACCAGTACGATCGCCGTCATGCTCGACATCAAAAAGGCGTACGACTCGTTGGACCGATCATATCTCGACGAGTGCCTGAGCCAACGGAACTTCCCAGTTCAGTTCCGAGCGACGATAGCTGCTCTTCATCGCAACACAACCGTACGTTTCGATGTGAATGGCCGTCTCTCCGAGCCACTACTGACGACCCGGGGAATACGTCAAGGCTGCCCTTTGGCACCACTACTGTTCATCATCGCCATGGACCCGCTGTACAGGTGGATCGCACAAGACGACGAGCTTCAGGAACCGCTTCCTGCCACCCCAGGTCTCCTCCCTCCAGTGGCTGGATACGCGGATGATACAGCACTGTATCTAGTGGCCTCACGCGGTTTTTGTCCTGGACGAGTTTGCATCAGCCTCAGGTCTGTGTATCAACAAGGAGAAGAGCGTGGTCGTACGACTTGACATGGCGGCTGAACCAATGAAGGACACGTATGGTCTCGTGGAACTAGCGACAGGCGAGCTGTGTCGGTACCTGGGGGCCCTAATCGGCATCAATGTTCCACAGCAACAAGTTTGGCAGCGTGTCGTGCAGCAAATCGAACGCAGTCTGGTGATGGCGCAGATCAAGAAGCACAGTCCAGCGCAAAGGGTGGTGCTTGCCAAATACGTGATCCTGTCCAAGATCCTCTTCATCACAAGACACCACTGGCACGAGCCAGCGGTCGTACGAGGCCTCGATCAACGCATAAGGAATTTTGTGTGGACTGGCCTCTTCGCAACATCGACAACACATGGAACAACAGGCCAGAGGTGGATGACGCAAGACCTCGCAAGCCTCCCTCTTGGAGCGGGTGGTCTGGGAATACCACACCTTGAGCTGGAGCTTCACACCATGGCGGCCACGGTCGTCGCGGCGTGGGCGTACCATCCGCTTGGCCTCGCCCAGCCAATCGGCGAGCTCCACGGCTACGACACCACCATGCTCCAACCTGACTTGTGGCTATCGGCTGCTCCTCGGACCCCTGGCATCCAACCGACGCTATGGAAAGACGGTCGCGCAGGTTTGAGGTGGGCGTACGGAT
This sequence comes from Pythium brachiatum, assembly GCA_023337615.1. Taxonomy (NCBI): domain Eukaryota; phylum Oomycota; class Peronosporomycetes; order Pythiales; family Pythiaceae; genus Pythium; species Pythium brachiatum. Next base: position 3,771 of record JAADXI010001007.1, on the reverse strand, counting down.
CTAGACTGCTCTACCCGACGCAACTGCTGATCAGTGACTCCATCAAAGCGATTAACCCTTTCGTGGTCACTCGTGAGTGATGGTCTGTAACTATTCACATAAGTACGAATATATCAGACGTATCAGCCAATCATATTCGAGTTGAATCCGTATCAGCCAATCACCGCCTACTGAAATCTCAGCGGCATCAGATGGGTTATTGCTTTTATTGGAGAATCAGTACAGAAGGGAAAAAATTTCGCCCTTTTGGAGCGGATTTTACCGTATACCCCCACGAATCTTCCCAAAGGGCGAAAATTTTGCCCTTTGACCACGAAAGGGTTAATCCAAGACAAAACCTCAAAAAATAAGTAGAGGAAAATCCGAAAACAGAGAAGGTGAGGCACAAACGAAGAAAGAGGGATAGGTGACTGTCAAGGGTTAGGTTGAATCTGCACGACTGAATGTGCGCGCCTGCCAATGCTCAGGCGGATAAAGAGTGCCCTGGTTATGTAGATAAAGATGGATAGGAACTGACGTCAGAAATTGCCGGCAAGTCCGCAGGCGCTGCCTGCCCAGTAGAGCTGTTCGTACACCAGTTAGATATGATAGATAGTATGGTACACAGCCACTCAGAGTTGTGATAGACTGAAAACCCAGGCCTCCATCGGCACCGACAATTCGTACTTAACACAGTCTGAACTACTGAGCCATTTGGCCCGTGAGGCGATGTGGAAGACCACCGATATTGAAGCAGGCGCTGCCCACCCAGCAGAGCTGCTCGCACACCAGTTAGATATGATAGTTGTACACAGCCACTCAGAGTTGTGATAGACTGAAGAACGTAGACTCAAAGTGAGACTGTATTAATGTCTTAATGATCTTGGTAGATTGCGTCAGGGGAGTTCGCTGTAAGCCACGCACCTAGCGTGGCTTTGGGCACGTTTACCATTGGTTCGAGCGTGTTTTCCCACTGAACAAGGGCGTACACGCGCGAACCAGTGTGAACAACCTCCATCACACCTTCCACTGCAAACTGAGCCTCACCTCCGACTTCGACCAAGAACCCCCGTTCGACGAGTCGGAGTGTCTCGTAGTGCCAGATGCGGTACTGCACTGTATGGGATGAGGGACGGCGCCCATTCCAGTTCGACAAAGGTGTCTGGGTCGGTTTGGTCATCGTTATACACCAGGACAGACACAATTCGTTCGAACTGGAACCGTGTCGTCCCCGACAACAGTACAGGAACGGCAAATCCTGCGTATGTATTTCCCGCCCAGCGAGACCGCTCCGCCGGACCAGGGCGAATAATCGTGGTTGGGTCATTGCGTGGCAGGAGTCGGTCTCGCACAGCTCGTGGCTGCATCTGCGGCGGTCTCTGTTGGCGCCGAGCGGGTGGCGTCTGGATTACAGCTTGGGCTGCCACCAATAACAACACGTTCTCGCCCAAGCCATTTCAGCGGGCGACCACTGCGGTTCGATGTGAGTTAGCTCGAGGGGTGCCAAACTGGCACGCGGCGTGGGCAATTTGCGCAGGACAGGCTGGGGGTTACCTGGGGGGACGAGGTGGCGCGGGCTGAACCATGACGGCGGCGCTGGCTTGGTTAACCAGATTGGTTAACTCCAAGGGATGCTCCTGTAGCACCCAATGGCAGTTGGCTTGTTCATCGAGGTCTTTCCATACTGTGCGAAAAGGCCGAAAGCACCCGGTGCACTTCAGCTTGGACTTGGATCCAGTGAAATGCCGCCTCGAAGTCAGGGACAGCCGATTTCATCGTGCTCTTGATAAAACGAACGGCTCCTTCAAGGGTGCTGACGCCGTGGTTGGCAGCCGCTGCCTTGCACACCGCCTCGAACGTTGCCATGCTGCTGTGGACTTGAGAAATGCCGCGTTCTTGCGGGGAACACCGATTCGAGGACGCGCAAAGATGTTTGATGGGTAGAAAGTAGCATCCCTATGTTTGGCTACACCGCATTCTGATCCACACTGTTTGCTGACTTCGACATCTATTTTGAGGACGAATATCTTCTTGCCATTGGCTCAATTTGGGCGAAAATGATACTGATTGGTGGAAACAAGACCAGGCCAGAATCGGGCGTTTCGAGGGCGGTTCGAAGGCGGTGGCTTTGGCGGAGACACTTTTCGGTTATTCCGAGTCGAAGGGCCTGTCCACTCACCTTCCAGTTTGGTTTTGTATCTTCAGAGGTGATATGAATTGTATGAATGTATGGTGTGATCGATTGAGACGCTTGGTGGCCAGAAGGCTCCTGAAGGCGCGTAGTGGTTGAAGGCGACTTGTCGCCTGTATCCCTGCGCGCCTGTGGATGCCTGGGCTACAGAAAGCAGCTTAGTGGATTATTTTGTAACGAAATGCTAGAGCGAGCTCCACTCTCAATATGATATTAGCTGACGGATGAAAAGCAACTCAAATAATCCACCATTAACCTGGTGATGCGCAATTTTGTGCCGCCATTGAGGGGGTACTGCCTAGCATACGATCAGCTCCCTTCAAGCGCTCCCGTGTGCACCTATTCCGAAGGGCCCTGGAGACACGGTAGCTTTACCAATTCTTCTTTTTCGGTTAAAATCAACGGGACATCTCCTCATGATTCGTATCGCCCTTAACAAAACCAGACGGCTCAAACCGCCTGACACTTATTGCCCAATCAATTACACCAAACGCAAACAGGTGATACCTAACGGCGTTCACATGATATCAGTGAGCACTTGGGTGGCCAGGGGACCGCAGTGACCAGAAAGTATTTTTCTTCGTCCTGCCGCGGAGAAAGAATGAGCGACTACTCCAGTGAATCCGAGGACAATAGGTTCGACATGCGAGCCAAGGTCGCGCGACTCATCAACTGGGATCCGTGCGAGAAGTGTCTTCCAGGAAAGGCGGCTGCGTTGGAAATGTGCGTCGGAAATCTCCACCAACTGACGCCGAGCGAGAAGGAGGTGTGCATCATGACGGTGCTAACAGTCTTGTACTGCGCAGATGACGCTCGTTCCAGACGCCGTCGCGCAACTGGTGAGCGTACCCGTTTCCGCTACTACGTCCCTTTGGTTGGCTGAGTCTGCAAGGGAGCGTTCCTCGAGTGCTTCGGAGTCTCGTCAGCCACACTTGCCAGGTACAAGCGACATATTTGCCGTGGGTGGTTCGTAGACAACGGTCCATAATGCGCCAGCCCTTCGTGAAGGCATCTCTAGCTTCGCAGATAGAACGTATCACAACAACAAACAGGCAAACCCGTTGATGTTTACTCATTTACTTACACAAACGCCAGTGCATGGTCGATGGTCGATAGCCGCAGGCGTTCCACCGCGATTTGGGTCGGTTTCATTGTCGTAGTCCAGAGAGCTGTCGGGTGCTGCACGCTTGTTCTTCTTGCGCCGATCAACAAAAGTTTCACTCTGCAGCGCCGCCTCTGGATCCATCTCGATCCCAAAGATCGCGAGCGCTTCAACCAGATGAACACAGCACCCGAACTTGAACCAGCAGTCGCAAGGGCAGCGTCGCCCCAGTCGTCCACAGTCCATCCGAGAGTGGTTTGGCCGTACAGCTCGGCGTACAGCGTATGGCGACGCTTCTCATCCGTCTTGGTAAGCGGGGAGCCCGCCTTCTCGATACCATGTGGTCGAACGAGAACGTGAGACTCCTCTCCGGCACCGTGAAGAATGTCGACGTGGTCTTGCACAGCTCCTTCATCTTCTCCATGAGTCCGTTGACAGGAAGCAAACGTATCTTGGTGTAGTCTCGCTTGAACGCCTTGTTGAACTGCTCCGCTGGGTT
>JAADXI010001006.1:0-12214 GCA_023337615.1 Pythium brachiatum | reverse complement strand
GTGGTAATGGGCCGCCGCGGATAGTTCCCGGTAAGTTTCATCTCACTGTAGTTTTCCTCTCGAAGCTTACTTCGCCTTCGGTATTCTACTTTCATGACGCTCTGTCTCTGCTCCTCCTTAGAGTGCCTTGAGCTGCCGCGATTAATATCGGCGCGGGAACGGAGCTGCTCAATGCGGCCTTTCTTTGGGAGAAATCTGAGAATAGAATTCAGCAGTCACACATCCATTTTACACAGGATATCGAATTACACAGTTGATACTAGACTCATTTCACAAAAGGAGAGGATCATGTTTGGGGGGTCGATGGACGCGAATGTTGAAGCGGGTCTCACTTGCCCCCTCACCATCTCATGGTCTCACCTTGGGATTTGCGGCTTCTCCTGCATGGCTGACGTTGCTAACTGGCGGAGGAGCAGGAGCACGATCAGCGGATGACGATGTTGTTTGGATGTTTGGATGGGTGGTTGGGTTGCTACAGTCAGTCGATCGACTCGCTGGACGATTTACAGTCGTGGTTTCTATGATCGGTCTCTCGATATAATATGCCTCGGTCTCAGGCTTGGGACAGCAGGGGAGCTCTCGTTCGCTCCCTGCTCTTCTCTCTTTCTACGCACGGTACGTACGTCAGCACCTCTTACAGCCACACTTCGTCGGCGTGGCTCGTGATGCTGGACGCGAGCGTCACGTTCGAGTCGCGCTCGGACGGCGCGTCGCTGTTGAGGTGGCGCCACGGCAAAAACTCCTCCTCCAAATTCACCATCGAGTCGTGGAGACTGTACTCGAACGGATCAAAGTCAGTTGGCGTGTCAAACTCGGGCGGCACCAGCGACGACACGCTCGAGTTGCGCATGGAGCTAGCCGCGTCCTGGTAGAAGAACACGTCGTAGCAATTGGCGCAGTACAGCTCGCGGCGTTCGCTGTCCAGCAGCATCTCGCTGGCGTCGCCGCTGCGGTTGCAGCGGGAGCACTTGGCCTGCGGTGCAAAGTCCTCTTCCACTTGGCCCATGCTCACGAACGAGTGTCGCTCGAACTGCAGCTCCATCTCCAGGCTGTCCAGGATGTCCTGGATCTCCTCCACCACGCGCTTCTTGTTGAGGATCATGTCCACCGTGTGGCCCACCATCACCGTCTCCAGATCGCGCGACTCAGCACACAGGCGCTGGATCAACGGGTGGTCGGGCGTGGCTACGGTGCCCACGAATGGCAGCGGACGTGGCGGCTCCGCCTTCTCCTGAATCTGCTCCTCCACCTGGTTGGGCGACGCCACCATCTCCTCAGTCGGCTCCTCCACCTGAGTGCTGGCTGCCGCGGGGGCAGTCTCCGTCTGCGGCTCAACAGTCTCCACCTCAGGCACCGGTGCCTCCTTGTGGACAGCCGGCTCCTCCTCTTCCTTTTCTTCCTCGTCGTGGCTCAGCGAGGACATGGAGGCCGGCGTGACCTCGGACGACCGTCTCGCTGCTCCGACTGTCGAATCCTCGCCCACACGCATCGCCAGCAGCGAGTCCAACGTGATCATATCGGTACCGCGCTGGGGAAGCTCCTCCTTGTCCTCCGTGACAGTGGCTTCGCCCAGGTCCTTGAACTTTTCGATCATATCCGCGTCGATGTCCTGGGCCGTGAGCTTGGCGCTCACGCGCAGCTGCGACATCGTGAGTCCACCAGCGCTAACACGCTCTGGCTCACTTACATGTTCAGGCATCGTAGCTGGTGCCGTGGAGATCTCTTGAGTCTGCGACGTCTCCGTTGCCCGCTCCGATGGGTGTGATGGCTTCGATGGGCTCAACGGCTTCGCTTCGCTCGCGTGGGAGATCCGCTCGTTCGAGTCCGTCACCAGGTCAGAGCTCATCCGCGTAGTCTGTGGGTTGGTGTGGTGCACGTTCTCGTTGAAGTGGAAGATGCGCTGCTGCGGTTGCTGCTGCTGCTTGGGCGCCTGCTCGCTCTCTACCGACAGGAACGTACTTGGCTCTCGTCGCTCTTGCACGGCTGGAGCTGCGCTGGACGGCGTCTGGCGGAACGAGTACGCCAGGAACTTTGGCTTGCCCGGCGCCAGTGTGTTACCAGCAAACACGTTGATCGTGGGAGGAGCTGGCACTGGCAGTGGCTTGGGCGTCGGCATGTGGGTCGGCAGCCCGTCGTTCACAGACAATCGGTGGTCGGACGAGTGCGAGCTCGAGGCGCGTGGCTGGTACTGGGATTGAGACTGTGGCACGGGCTGCGGCTTGGGCTGCACTGTCGGCTGCGGCTTCTGCGGCGCCTCGCCCTCTCCACGCGCCGTCTTCATCTGCTTGGCCAGACACGCCTTAGCAAACGTGACCAGCAGCCGCGCCTGCACGCTGCCTTGCTGGATCTGGAGCAGCGGCTTGCCGCCAAACTGGCACTCGGCCACGGGCTTGCCCGACGACTTGGCCACAATCTCGCGCGCGTGCTCGAGCGGGATCGTGAACGACGACGTCGTGCGCTTGACTGGAGCCGATGCCGCGACCGAGATGGGCACGTGAGCCAGCTCGGACTCGTCTGGCTCCTGGTCAGGCTCGAGGAACGCGTCCTCCAGGTCCTGCTCGTTGTACAGAAGCGGAGGAGCTGCCGGTGCAGCTGTCACTGGGACGGGCATAGGCACTGGCGCTGGCACTGGCGCTGGCACTGGCTGCGACAGCGGCTGCGGCTGCGGCTTGCTGGAGGCTGGATTCCGCACTGGCGCGGCCTTGGGACTCGCCACGATGCGCTTGGCGAACTGGCTGGCGATCGCCACGGGCTGCTCGTCTTTCCTCGGCTCCTCAAAGTGGATGTGGTGGCTGCGATTGGACGCGCGAGCCGCACGCGAGTGCTCCGCTGGTGCATGCGATGATGGCTTGGTGGCTCGCGACTCGGACCGCAGTTGGATCTGGTCGTCCAGCGCGAACCGCACGGACGGCATGGCCTCGTACTCCAGATCGCCCACCTCCTGCTCGTCGTCCTCCTCCTCCTCCTCCTGGAGCTGCTGATGCTGATGCTGATGATGATGTATCTCGTCCTCCTCCTCCGCTTCCTCCTCTTCGTCCTCTTCCTCGTCCTCTTTCTCCTCCTCCTCCTCCTCCTCCTTCCGTTCACGCTGTTTCTCCACCACCGCCGTGAGCTTCCTGGCGCTGCTCTTCCTCCGCATTCGCGTCGCTGCTGCTGCCGCCGCTGTCACTGGCGTCTCAATGCGGTGCGATGACTTGTGGAACCGCAGCACCACGGGCTTTTCCAGCACGTGCAGCATCTTGAGCACGCGCTCGACGCCCAGGTCCTTGGTCTTATTGCCGTTGATGGCGATCAGCACGTCGTTGACGCACACCAGGTCCATGTTCTTGCCCTGGCCACGGGCACCAATCAGATCCACAGTGGGGACGTTCACCCCAGGCGCGTACGGGCGGAAGCTGAAGCCCAGTGAGCCGCTGACCCACGTGACGCTGAACTGCTTGCGTAGCTTCTGCTCCTTGGACTCGAGCACCGCCGTGGACGCCGACGAGAACGCGCGGCCGCCGCGGCCGCTGCTTAACGGAGGCCCTGAAGACAGCGACGTGGACCGGTACCCGTGCGCGTGCTGACTCGGCTGACTCTGGAGTTGCTGTTGGTGGTGGTGATACTGCTGCTGCTGTTGCTGGTACTGCACGAGCTGGCCCGGGTACGGCTGCTGGCTCTGGTACTGTTGGTACCCATGCGCGTTGTTGGTGTTGGTGTTGGTGTTGGGGGTCGTGATGCTGGTGTTGCCGTGGGGATGCGGCGAGTAGTATGGGTTACTGGACGGCGAGGGCGTGTGGTTATGCTGCTGCTGCGCGTAGAATTGCGTGTTGTTGGAGCTTTGTTGGTCCTGCGCCGCCAGCGTCTTGAACTGCGGGATGCGGAAGTGCAGGATGATGGGCAGCTTGTGCTTGTACAGCGTCTTCATGGCCTTCTCGTAGCCCATCTTGCTGCACTTCTTGCCGTTCACGCTCACCAGCATGTCGCCTACGCCCACGCCCGCGAGGCTCGCGACCGACTCGCCAGGCAGCACCTGCGCCACCACAGGAGGCATATCGGCGCCTAGATCGGGTCGCAGCACGAGCCCCAGTGGCCCGACGTTCCAGTTGATCATGTAGTCCTGCGTCTCCACGCCGCCGCGGTCGCGCGAGCTCACCATGGTGGTGAGAAATCGCCAACGATTTTAGCCTCGCCAACGTCTTTAGACTCGCCAACGACTTTAGACGCGACGTGAGCTGAAGAAAATGGCGGAATGGACAGAAAAGTACAGCTGTTTCTCCGCTCCACGAGTCCAGCAGCTGCGGGTCTAATGTTCGACTCTCTCCCTTGAGCTGATAGATAGCCGTCTGCTCCAGCCGCCAGCTTCTCGTGATGGATTCTCCGCGGGCTGGATCTCGATGAATAGTTCTGTACGCGCGGCGTGATTAGACGGAGGACGCGTGGGGAAGAGGTATATCGCGCTAGTTAGACCTCATGCAGGAAGTGACTGCGAATGGCCCTTCGCCATGGAAGAGAGCGTTGGTGCCTTCCCGTCCACGACACGACGACACTGTTTCAGACAATGGACGCTTTTCACGAATCTGATTGGTGGATAAACGGTGAGTAACGCGCTTTTATTGGATCACTCCCACTTCCTCCTCGAGGGAGAGCGCTGATTGGTCAATTGTGGACCGCGGGGCCGATGTTGAACTCTTCATCAGCGCGTGTATCCAAAATCCGAAGGCCAGTCCAGCGGTCAAAATCGTGTGATCGCGCCGAAGTTAGGTCGATCGGACGTCCACACGCAGCGTGTGCGACGCATCCGCTCCTCTTGGGCCCGCCGCTCCTCTGTATCCCCTCCGCTCCTCCTCTCCCCCTCGCCTCTCCTCCACACTCGACACTTCTTGGCTCGGCCCGAGCCTCGGGTGCTCCGTTCATCTCCGCCTCTGTCTTGATCCCGTGTCGTCGTTCGTTTGGTCCATGTCCGTGCTCCGCTCTGCTCCGTGGAGTTCAGACCAAGTCCCCCGCGGAAGTGACTCCCCGGCGACAACATCAGTCCGAGCAGCTTCAACATCAATCGTACAACCACTGGTCTGATTGATGCACTGGATGGTCCATGAACTCTTCATTGGTGCTAATGGAAATCACTTGACTCTAATGTTACCACGCAGTCATCGGCATGGTGCGACGCTATCTCTGCAGCGCCGTCGCAATGGACGCTAGCGACGTGTGACGCAGCAGCACAGCATGTGAGTTTCCTCATGGACCACTCGTCTATCGTCCAGTGCCAGCTCACTCCAGTCCCGCAAGATCTCCCTCTGAACGATGCGAGACATTGGCCGCAAGAGCTTCTCTCCGTGGTTGGTCTGGTGCTGCTCAACGCGTATCTTTTCCATCACATCGTGGCCCAGAGACGCGTCTCGCGAGAAACCAAGTCCTCCAGAAGCATGGCGGTCGACGCCTTCCGTGGGCTCACGATCTGCATCATGATCTTCGTCAACTACGGCGGCGGAGGCTTCGCGCTGTTCCTTCACAGTGCGTGGGATGGACTCACGGTCGCGGATGTCGTCTTCCCATGGTGATTGAGAATACGCGAAGGGGTCCATGGGACACACTGACTGATCTGATGGTCCTGTGTCTGTGTTGTGATGGTGTACTGTAGCTTCGCATGGATCATGGGCTTCACGATGAGATTGTCCTCAGCCGGACGCTCCCCGACCCCGTGGCGTCGCACGGTGGAGCGGACCGCCAAGCTCTTCCTCCTCGGCCTCTTCCTCAACAACGGCTCAAGCTGGGCGACATGGCGAATTCCTGGTGCGTCAAGAGGTCTGATCCATCCTCTCTGATGTTGTGCTTTAACTTTGATCGTGGTGGTGATCTTCTAGGCGTTCTGCAGTCGCTAGCCGCAGCGTATCTTCTCGTCTCGTGCCTCACACGTTCTGTGGCGTGGGTCCTCGCTCTCCAGCAGTCCCCCGAGAAGTCGTTCCACCTTACGCATCTCCTCCTCGGCAACACGCCTCTAGTCGTGCTCAACCTCACCCTCGCGCTCGGCCTCACTGTCCCTGGCTGTCCCAGGGGCTACCTAGGCCCTGGAGGTGACAGCGATGGTGGATTATATCGACACTGCACCGGCGGAGCTCATCTGTACGTGGATCGCTTGGTGTTTGGCGAGAGCCACATCTACCAGACTCCTACATGCCAGACTGTCTTCCACACGGGGCCATTCGATCCTGAAGGGCTGCTCAATTGGCTCATGGTTGCCGTGGCCACCTACCTCGGCTTCCTCAGTGCTTCCGTCTTCACGCCAGGATCAGCATCAGCCAAGCCGTTCTTCACAGCCAACATTGTGTTCCTTGTACTCGCATTCCTCCTCAGCTTCGGCTTGCAGCTCGTCCACTGGAAGTCAATCCCACTCAACAAGAACCTCTGGTCGTTGTCGTACGTGTTCGCGAGCGTCGCCATCGCGAACCTCGTCTTCGGTCTTCTGCTGCTGCTCCTCCGCATCGACGATCGACACGAACTCGCAGCCTGGACCAAGCCCGTGTTCTCTACGTGGAGCCACGTCGGCCGCAACTCCATCCTCATCTACGTGCTGGTACGTCCTCTGCTTTCTCCTCCCTATATCATCCAAGTGTGCATACAGTATCACATTCACGGACAGTGGATCTCCATTGACTCGAACACCCACTCACGACAACTCTGTGTCCTGTCACTCGCCTGACCAGCATGAAATCCTCCAGGCCTACGCGCCGTTCTCCACCAAGCCATTCGCGCACCAGACGTTCCCCGTGTTGCTGCTGGCCAACAGCGCCGGCGTGCTGTGGTACGTGCCTCTGCCGATGTGTGTCTCCCGATGGGTTCACGCTAGCTTCGCGTGTCCAACGGCTGGCTCATTCTGTGGATGTGTTGGATTTGCTGTCTCTCTATCTCTCTCCTCTGCCGCAGGTGGATCTTCGTGGCGGAATGGCTTCACGGCCTTGGTGTCGTTGTCTCGGTATGAGAATCCTACTGCTACCACATCGTCGAGTGCGCATTAAATATTGTATTGACATGTTTCTCGGGTTTCTGTTTGTGCGTTCACATGACGGTTTTCGCATTGGAAATCTTCATGTGAGTTGGTTGGGTGGGGTCCTACAGTTGCTTCAATCACAACTTCCTACTACGAGTGCTTCAAACGAACGGAAAGGCTGCAATACAGCGAGAGGGAGAGTTACTGCTGCGCGACTTGGCTTCCTCGCAGGTGCAGGATCTCTGACAGCGGCGGCAGGTGCGAGTTATTACACAGACGGTTCACGCCACTCGACGGAGACGACTGCTGAGGCGACGGACTCGACGTCTTCGGGGTCTGTGCGTTCTGTGCTGGTGGAGATGGCGAGCGCTGCTGCTGCTGCTGCTGCTGTGGCTGCTGTGGAGCTTGGTTCTGCGAGTTCTCCTGCTGACGCGCAAAGTCTGCTGCAGCCGCGCCGTTCGGTGTGGCGTTGGGGTGGGGCGTGCCCGAAGCAGCAGCAGCGGAATACGCGAGGATGTCCAGCAATCCGAATCCGCTGTGGGCCGCCGCGTTTCCATTCGCGTCCGTCTTTCCGAGATCCGCGACGCCGTTCGGCGACACGGCGACCTTTCCGTCCTCGGCGCCGGCACGCTTCTGGTTGCGCAGACCGCGCTGGCGGCGGTAGATCTTCTGGCGGTACTTCTGTGCGTGGGTCATGGTCTGTCGCGGCGTCTTGGTGCCGATGTGGTCGGCCACCTTCTTCCATGGACCCGATGGGTACATCTCCAGCGCCTCCAGGAAGCGCTCGTGTTCCTCCTTGGTCCACATCTGGATACGGTTCTTGGACGACATCACCACAGCGCCGGCCTTGGCCTCTGTTGGACGCAGGCGGATGACCTGTTCCTTGGCCTCCGAGTGCTCAAACAATTGGTTGTACACGGTGCGCGAGATAGTCATTTTGGAGCGAGGTGTTGGGACGAGCAAGTCTACTTGTGGGATGTATGGACAAGTGACAAGCGGGGTCGATATTGGGAAATGATCCGGAACTGAACCCGCACCAACCCCCCAACAACAACAAATAACCAAGAACCGAAGCCAGCGGCGAGCGAAAAGGTTCCGGCTGGCGAGAGCACACCTGTGAGAACAGGATTCCTTTTCGTGCAACCCTGCAACCTTTCGCTCGTGAAGCCCTAACACAGTCACAATTCAGCCAATCAGAGCGTGGATCAGGGAGAGGGATACCCTAACCCGGGTTTTGGGGTGGAAAATGTATCCATGTCGCTCAGACTTCACCAATTCAATCTCGTCACCTAGCCCTCGATGGCACTCGCACACGGCAGAATCCGCAGCCATCAGAACCAAGCCATTTGTCAGAGAGTCGGGTTGCCGGCTTGAGAGTGATGGATGGTCTGGTCTGCTCATGGCTCCATACTGGAGCCGTATCAAACTGCGCGCCGCCTGCTGGCCCCTCATGTGACATTCGTGGACAGCGCGCGTAATACGCCGCCCCAACGACCGCCGCAGTCGTCGAATCCGGAACTGAAGAGTCGAACAGCAACATCTCTACCGAACTTCTTCGAACATGGGCCATGCGCAATCTGTCCAACTCACGTCGCGCCAGTGTTGGTCGCATGTCTTCCATACAAAATTCGACGCCTTCTCAGTCAAACAAAACCCAGTTTGCGGTCGTCGAAGTTCTAGGTGGGTTCAGCTCAGTGAACCCACCTTCAGTCAGTGACGCTCCATCAATCCAAGTCACTAAAGCCAGGTCCGATCCTAGGGTCCATCCTCGTTGTCAGGCATAGGGTAGCGCACGACAGTCCGCTGAACTGTGGGTGAATGCTGACCTTTCGATTTGAACAGAACCGTGGTTAGGGTTTTATTCCTCGATCCTGGACATAATCGAGGCATCTGTGACCAAAGTGGGTTGAACTTTGCAAATCCATCGCTCGTCGTGGGTTCGCGTACATTCCTGCGACACGACAACACCATGACGAGAGCGCTTGCACCCATGTCGTCTCTGCGGGCGACGTCCATGCGCCAGACTCTGCCAGAGTCACTCTGGCGGCCAGAGCAATGCAGCGGGCACTTGCTGTATCCATTCTGGTTCCACAACGACATGACCAACACCAGGCATCACACTTTGACGTTGACGCGCATCGACATCAATGATACCAACGATGCTGGCCCAGTACAGTTCATCGTCGAGTGAAGTCGCTCCTAGATGCAGGGGACAGTACGGTACTGCATCCTTCGTGCATGTTAGAAGCCAGTCGGCAGTGTGGCGAGGATTATGCGGACACTCGACTTGCTCCATGGCCGTCAACGGGTGGCGGGAGCCAGACCAATCAGAGTCAGGAGAGTCTCGTGGTGTGGGGTGGGTGCTGCCCGGCAAGATCCTGTGGCGTGGTGTGGTGTGGCTGGTGTCGTGTAACACGACTCGTGTTGTGGCCGCCCGCATGCGCAACTTGCGCAAGTGCGTTGCTGGTTGTTTGGTGCTTTTTCGCAACGTTTGCAACGGCAGACGTGACTGGCCCAGCGCGAACGAGTGAGGAATGCGTGTAGCCACTTTATTCTGGCCAATGAAATCACAGATTTTTGTACCTAAAAAGAAAAACGACACCCACCCAAAACAATTGCCACGCCGACCCAGACAGGTGAACCCATTTTGAGAACCACAGCCATACATGCACCTACCGGTACCATAGTCTAAACTGACGACACCTGAAGCTGGCATGATAGTCTAATAACGTGCATGAACCTTGGTGTATTGCAAGTAGCATGCTCTCCAAGGGAGCCATAATGCATGCGCGAGTCCACGCGGATCGGCATTCACGCAGTCGGTGGACAGAGTGCCCTTCGATCAGATTCTCGAAGTTATCCGAAATTACGGGCACTTTCGAGCCAACCGTATCCATCCAACGGATGAACCCATCCCCTGTCTGGGAGTGATCCATTCGCTCCGCTTAGGTACGAAAGCCTAATCAGCCAACCTCTTTTTTCTCGCCCACAGACCCACTCTGCGTTTCCTGTATGGCTTAGCCCACGGTGGATTAGCTGCTGGACTCGGACCGGATCTTCACCTCACCACACGCGCGCGTGGGTGCTCTACGAGCCAATATGACCATCTCCGCCAACGTCCGCAAGGAGCTGTTCGAGGTCACGTCGGCTGAGAGCAAGCTCATTCGCATCAAGCCCACAGAGGCCAAGGCCGGCACGACGGTGTACTCGTCCAAGCAGTCGCAGCCACTCAAGATGTGGACCCAGGAGGAGCACGAGAAGTTCCTGGAAGCGATGGAGAAGTTCCCGGCTGGTCCATGGAAGGTCATCGCGGCCTTCATCGGCACCAAGACCACCCGACAGACCATGACGCACGCGCAGAAGTACCGCCAGAAGATCAGCCGCTGGCGTCGCGGACTGCGCCACAAAGGACGCAAGCACACTCCCGATGGCCACGCCTCGGGCAGTGATACCGAATACTCCGCCAAGGAGTCTCTCTTCAAGGCCATCGACTACGTGTCGGGCGATGACATGGGCCAGCCAAACGGACAGGCGCGTGGCAACCGCACCGACGGTGGCAACCAGCTTTTTCGTCTCGCAGAACTCGCCTCCATCGAAGTCATGAAGGGCAGCCCCACGAAGGAGGACTCGTCCAACCCAGCACAGGAAAACTCGAGCGCCGTCGCAAATTCATCCAACATCAAGCAGGTCAAGTCGGATTGGCAGGCCAAGCCAAGCCGGGAGTGGCAGAAGGCTGAAGTGAAGCTCAGCCCACTGAGGCAATCCGAGAAGCAGCGGGATATGTCCGCTGCTTTCCAGCAGGCGCAGGCGGCGGCTGCCGCTGCTGGGCTCTCTGACGAGAAGGCTGCTCAGCAGGGCGGCTCGTTCCGGTTACCACCATTGATGATGCCGCAGCCTCCGAACGGCCTCGCTGGGATCCCTCCGCTTCGCTCCAAGATCGACCCGAGCGTGCTGAACCACGCCCAGTTCGCGGCGACCAACTAAACGGCACAAGACGCGCCGCACAGCTTTTCTTTGTCGCGTGAAGGACTTCTTTCGTGGCTGACGCCAATGGTCAGCGTCGACACGAAAGGAAGAGCAGGTCGACGGCGTGTATCTTCATCTGGTGCTTTGTTCAACGCGGCAGTGGGGTGTGTATTGTACATGGGCTTAGTTTTGAAGGGCTGGTGGTGTTCATTGGAGGGTGCATCTCGACGAGCGAGTCGAGAACGCGACCACGATCCGCAGTGTGAAGCGGACGGCGTTCCTGGAGCAGCCGGGCGAGTGCCGATCGTTGCATAATTCATAGTCAGTAGTAGGACAGATAGGAACCGTTGGGAGGCGGCATGCACGTGGCACTGGTACCACGACAAGCTACGCTGCACTCCCAGCACACACAGAGATGGCAGGATAGCTCGCTAACGAATCCAGCATGTTGCCATACTCCATTCGAGGTGTCGTCGCTTGCATGTACCGGTATCCACAAGACTGAAGTTTAGACCATCATCCGTTGCTGCAGGTTTTTAGACGGCAGGGCCTACTCCATTCCCAACCGTTAGGACTGCGACCAACGAAAGTCAAGTGTCACGCGAAGAGGCATCGCACGCGATGTTTAGACGTCCGTAAGCAGTGATCTCACTATGGGTACCTAGTTAGACCGCCAGGCCCCATTCTAATCACAGCGAGTACCCTGGTGGTGAGCATTCCATTCGGCTGCCGCTTCACGATGGTGTCACGATTGCATCCTCTGCTGGGAAATGTTGGCGAGCAGCTTGCCTTCATTCGCTTCCGCATCCGTCACAGACAACAGTGGCTGGTTGAAGCGGCGAGGCATCATCACCATCTGTCCCAGATCGCGATCATGCCGAAGCCATTTGCGTCCAATTCCACGGATCGCTGGCGCCAGTGCGTCTGAACTGCCGTCTAATCCTCGCATCTGAACCGTGTTTTGCGAAATTCCGGTCGTCTCGTGTTCGTCTGCAGCTCCGTGTCCAGGTTGCATCTCTAACACGGCACTCCGTAACCTCCTCTAACCTCCCTCTACCGCCTCTAACATCCGCTAACACCCTGAAGACGAAAGTTCAACCGTCCCAGACCTATGCAGCATACCCTCATCCCGCAATCCCCCCCTCACATCAGAATCAAAAGTTGCAAAATGGAGGTGCGTGAAGGCGCTGATTGGCAAACTTCAATGCGTCGACGGGGGTCTGGTCTAAAGTCTAAAAGTCAATCGCCCATCCATGCTCGAATTTGCGTTCGTCGGCGGAT
>JAADXI010001005.1:0-12215 GCA_023337615.1 Pythium brachiatum | reverse complement strand
TGGTGCTCCTGCCTCGCGTACACCCCCCGTTGCTCTTCAGCGCACTAGTTGTGACAGGGTTCCTCTACTCGCGCCTACGGGTCCATCGGCGGGATGTCAGCTTCGCTGGTGCATTTGCCGAATTGTGCAGTGAAGTCGCCATCCTGCTGGCTACGGTTGGGTGGGTCTACGCATCATCCTGTGCATGCACGTTCGCGTCGTGGGAATCCCTCCAAACGCAGTCACGATTGGTGTTCTGGGGCAGCCACTACGTATTGCCGTTCTTCATTGCCGTCAACATCAACTCGATCGTCAGCATGCTTCGATTGATGGCTGCCATGCTCCTCGACTGGCCCGATGTCCGGATCAGCAGCTACACCGGCTTGTTCGCTGTGACAACTACGTCGGTTCTCATCAGTGAGGTCTTCAAGACTGCAATTCCTCATCTTCTCCGCCTGCTTCGTACGAATTCGGCATACAACAACGCTCGTATCCGCATTCTCCTCGCCGCAACTACATCGATCCTGGTCTTCTCCCCAAGGATTGGAATGCTCAGCATCGCCTTCCTCCCGCTCACGTCTCACCAGACGAATTTCGCAGCGGCAACGCAGGCACTTTTGCTGGGTGTCTTCGTCCAAGGTTTCGCCTCACACCTCAACCAGCTCCAAGGCCACGTCTGACCTCGTCGCCCACCAGTTTGATTTTCATCAAGTCCAAGTTCAAGTTTTGAGTCCAAGCTCCCGCAATCTTTTTCGTTTCCGCACCGACAACGTTTCCAATCTTTTGAATGCAATGTTCGGCACACGCTCACGGTTCGTATTGTTGAAGTGCTCACACGTCGCAGACTGTGACATGTGAGTTTGATAGTTGGTAGTTGATGTGGTTCACACCAGATTTCCCCAAAAGGTGGCGGAAAAGTTGCCAGTCGGCAAAAACAGCGGCAACCAGCGGCAACTTGGTGAAGATGCGCGATGCGCATGCGGTTTTCCGCGTGTGTTTGAGTATGCGCGTGGATGGAGATGACGCCCAGTACCAGTTGACACTCCGCGTCCACGGAATGGACAGCGCTGCCACGATCGAGCGACTGGAAGGCGCGTCAAGTGCGTCGATGGACGTGGCGTTGCCGTTTGATCCGGTCGCCGTGAAGATGTCCGTGTTCTTCGACTCCGTCCGCATGAACACGATCCCTGGTGACTACGTCACAACAACGGTATTTCTCAAGCGCTCACAGGACGGCACCATCCTCTCCCGCGTGCTAGTCCGTTGGTTTTTGTCGGCAACCTCCGGCGTGGAAGCGGAATTGGTCACAGCGACACAATCGACCGTGGATCCCTTCGCTGCTGCTGTTGAAGACGCGATTGATTCGCCTGTATCGTGGGAAGCGAGTGTGGAGTGTGCTCGGCTCATGAAACGTCCACTGTGTGGCGTCGTCATGTACGAAGGGTACGTGAAGGGTGACCAAAACGTTCAAGATTATCGCTGGTGGGCTCCAGTGCGAATTGTCGTCGAGTTACTCCCGAACGGAACGCTCCACGGAAACTGCATTGGCGAATCCTTCCGCTCCAGTGTCACAGGTAGCTGGAGTCGCGACGACTTCGACATGTCGATGGATTTTCGACGCTCCACAACACAACCCATTACACAGATCCGTTTGGAGGGGATGCGTGTATCAAACCAGCGCTTCATGGAGAATGTGCAAGCTATCGGTGATGTCACTCAGCCACGGAACCACTTCATGCTCGAGATCACTACGTGTGGTCAAGGTCCCAGCCCGACCAGCCACTCGATCCCTCCGTTTGATTTCTACCAGGAAGCGCGCCTGGCAGTCCTCTCATCTTTTAAGGGAAGGGGACGTGCGCCACATCTCCTGCCGAATGCACTTTGGCGGCACATCTTCGTGTTCTATGGATCTCCATGGTTTGTCGAAGCCGAGAAGCAGAGATGTGGAAGACCCGCAACGACTGTGGTGGAAATAACCACGCCGATCGAGGTGGGCGAGGCTGTGTCGGAGGAGGTGGACGATGTTGCAAGTTGCGCGTCTATCCCGGTTGAGCCTACAGACGCGCCGAGCGTCCAGCACCAAGAGTTTCCTCGCCGTACAAAAGATACCATTGTCGATTTCGTTCGCCACGACTGGCCAACGATTTTGTACGTGGGCATCGCCGTGGGGGTGTTCGTGTCGCTCATACACACACCAGCATTCGCTAGTAACGGGGTCTACGACGGCGCCAACTCAACGCTTTTCGGTAAGAAGCAAGATGGCCGGTCGATGGATTTGAGAGACGACACATACTGATTTTGCTTTCAATTGTTGATCGTAGGTCCAGATTCAAGTGTCCCGATCGCTTCAGATCCAGGCCACGTCAGCGCACCGAATGGATCTGCCGCTCATTGCAATGTGGTTACTGTCCATGGAATCTACCAGGACAGATTCTACTACGGTATGCTGCTTGTATGATTATAATTGAGTGGTTTTGATGCTAATCCATCACAATTGCTGGGCAGGTGGGGTCCAGTCTACTGGTAGCTCGAAGACGACGACCGCCATCGCTCATCAACGCCCACCGTGGCTCCTTCTCCTCTTCGTGACTGTCGTGAACGCGGGGTTTGTGCTCATTCCTCGTGCAAACGCTGGTATGCTGTTCTGCTTCCTCGTTGGTACGGGTTTCCTGTTCGCCCGTCTGCTAATCCAGCAGCCGAGTGGCTTCGTCGCTGCTTCGATTGTCGACTTGGGTTGTGAGGTCACAATCCTGTTGGCAACGCTCGGATGGCTCTACAAACCAGCCTTCGCACGCACGTTCGCCACCTGGGAGCGTCTTTCGATGTCATCTCGATTGGTGCTCTGGGGTGGCTACTACGTATTGCCGTTCTTCGCCGCCGTCAATGTCCCAACAACGCTCAGCGGGATCCAGTCGAAGTTGATCCAGCCCGTCGAGTGGCCAAAGATCAGTATCAGTGGCCGGACTGGTGTGCTAGCAGTTGCAATCACGTCTGCTGTCGTCGCTGAGCTCATCAAGCCCATGGTCGCTGTTCTTCGTCGTCAACCGTACCTACTCCGGTACCTCGTCCGTGCGTGTCTTCTCGTCGCTGTGATCTTCTCCATGTCCGTCATCTTCACCGTCAGTCATCGTCACCATGCTATGCTTGGTGTCGTCTTCGTCCCGCTCACTTATCAACCGTCGAAGGTCGCAGCAACGACCCAAGCACTTCTTCTTGGTGCGTTCGTTCAAGGTTTTGCTTCGTATCACGACCAACTTCAACATCGCCAGCCGTGATCCAACACGGATCGCTCGTTCCAATTTCATGAGTTTCCATCAAGTCTCCGTTCAAGTGAGTAGTTTTGCTATCGTCTCCGTGCCGTTTGCTATCCTCAATCCATTCGCTTTCATCACCGCATAATCTGAAAACTCACGACGAGGAGATATTTCCAATACGCTCTGTTGTTGTAGTGCTTTCCATGCAGACGCTACAAACTCGCTCTTCCTACAAATGATAATCAATCCCCGCGTACTCCTCTTGCTCCTGCGACGAGCCGGCGTGGCGCAAATTCCGTGCCGACCCGCGGCCATCGGCGTAGTGGGCGTCCACACCGACCAAGTGGTCCATGGACGTGAGCTCGCGCACCGACTGCACGTTCATCTGCGAGATCCGCGAAGTGTCCACGTCCATGTGCGAGTTCTGCTGCGTGAAAATGTCCATGCCGTCGTGGCTCACGAGGTCGTCGACGCCCAAAATGTCGGCCATCTTGAGCTGGAAGCGCTTCTTGTACAGCTCCGGTTGGATCGCCGAGAGCCCGTCGCCGTCGACGCCACGGAACGCGATCTTGAAGAACCGCTCCATTCGCTTATGGAACGTCCAGGTCTGAAGGATGTCGATGATACCCAAGTGGTAGTACGCTGGCCCCACGACTGTGTTGGCAAATCGCATGCCCGAGCGAGGCAGGCGACGACCAGAGGAGGAGACCGAGGCATTGCTCGCCGACCGCCCGTCGCGAAGCGCGTCCCGCTGTCGAGACACCTTTCGGTTGCGGCCATTTTGTTGGTCTGAGTTGGACGAGACGCTGAAGTGGTGGCGAGGGCGTTGGGCAGGCACATGGCCGGCCGGAGGCACAGCTCCCTTCAGAGCGGATCCGTTGGAGAGTCCGGTACCGCGAGGATCCATGATCGCGTTTTCAAGGAATGGGTTGAATGAAGACTCGACCCCGTTCACGTTCACGCCCACCGGCGATAGCAGTCTGTCGTCCGAGCCTTCGTCCACCACGTACTCGACTTCGTTCACACCCATGAGCAGCGAGTAGTCCATGATACCGAATGAGCACAGCACGTCACTGTCTGCACAGAGCTGCTTGTACAAGTCCAGCGCAATGTCACGATCGAGCTTGAGCTTCTGCGTCAAGTCCGAGTCTTTGAGCACCACGTTCGGCTCGTGGCCGCCGAGTCGTGACGGGCAGTTCGCGTTTTCAGGCGTTGCGCTTTGGTGGACGTACTTGCGGTTGCAGTGACGGCACGTCACCTTCTTGCCGCGCTTGGGCAGATCGCCGTGGCGGTTCACCCACGAGCCCTTGATATCGTACCGCGAGTGGATGACTTGCTCCGTGTCGAACAGGTTCGCCATCACGACGAATGAAAACTGCTTGCCGTACAGCTCGAGACAGTGGCAGCCGTAGAACCGCGTCATGAGCGACTTGGGGTTGTTGCACAAGTACTCGGCGTACTGCTGCGCGATGCTTCGCAGGAACGTGCACTCTTCTCGACTCGTACTCTTCACGATCAACGCCCCGTCAGCCGAGAAGAACATGAACGCACCGCTGGCGCCTTCGCTCAGCCGTTCCTTGGCCGTCGCAGACAACGAGCCTATGTACGCATCGTTGGTCACGCCGAAGCGTTCTCGGATCTTCTTGAACGCGTGCGGCTCGTAGTCGTGGAAGGTCTTGGTCCGCTCGGCGTTCTTGGACACGCGTTGGTTCTCATCAAACACCGCGCCGTCATTTTCCGATTGCTGGCGAGAGTACGAATCCATTGGGAATGGCTGCGCAACTGCGAGCTGGACTTGGCCATTGTTCTGGAGATACCGTGAGCTGCCACCCGCCGTCTTGGACTGCGGCAGCAACGCCAAGTGCTGGATGCTTTGGGACGCCGGCAGCCGCTCAGCAGCCGTCACGGCCTGCACGATACCCGAGGTCGTGTAGAACAGCACTTCTCGTCGCAGCGCCGCGTTCACCTGCGGACTGAGATCCACCTCCGCCTCTTCATCGGTCGTGCGCAGCCAGCGCGTAAAGTGTGCGATGTGGAAGTCGTTGAGCGAGAACCAGATCACAAGATCCACGTATCCCTTGCCGGCGATCACAAAGTTGAGCAGCTCACTGGACTTGGCTGGCTTGGACCGGTCGCGCGACAGAAACTTGACGTAGATCGCACCGACAATGAGCCAGTAGAACGTCACCGCGAACACGTTGAAGCGCGCGCGGTTGATCGACTGGACGCGGATCGCGTAGGTCTCTGGCATGCCTTCGCTCAGGCGCTTCCAGGCCCAGAGCCACACGGCGATGCCGAACACGATGATCACGCCCATCCACACGTAGAAGAACGACCAGCTCACGAGGTTGGCGTTCACGGCCTTGTACTTGTCCTCGGCAAAGTTCTGGATCACGGTCTTGTCCACAGGACACTGGTTCACGTTGTCAGGCTTGGGCAGTTTACGCAGTGCGTTGGTCCAGCACACACCGAGGTCTGAATAGCCGGCCCAGTCGTCGGCGTTCATGAGCACGAGCCCAAGCACGAGTCCGATGCCCCAGCAGAAGACGTGGAACATGCGCGTGTTGCGCTTAAAGTCGGTGAACGGGTTCGTGAGACTGAGCAGCAAGTTGAGCGTCATACAGAAGAACCAGGCTTCGGCTGCGATGAGCGAGAACTCAAATAGCCCAGCGAATACGTCACAGGTGGAGCCGGCAGTCGCGTCCGGAGAGCAGCCGCACTGTGTGTTCATGCTGTTGCAGAGCGGCTTGCAGTCGAACCAAAGGCAGCGCGTGAACTGCTGCGCGAGAAGCTGGATCACGAAGATGGCGTCGGCGATCGTGCGCCAGAACATGAGCGGGTTCGGGTGCTGGCGGTAGCTGGGCACGCTCACGTATGACAGGATCACGAAGATGACCGAGAAGATGGACAGCACAGCGCCCCAGATTAAACCGGGCGAGAGGTTCTTGTATTCGGCCGTCATGGCGAGCGAGATGGCTACGATGAACGCGCCGAACATGACCAGTTGGAACCACCGTGTGGACGACTGGAAGCACGTCGTGAGCTGCGAGTTGGACGCCTGGGTAGCGGGGAATATGGCGCCGTCATCGCCGCCGCTCTGCGCGCCGCTGTGGGCCTGGCGGAAGCGCATACGCGCGGCGGCCGCGGCCGCGGCCGACATGTTGCCATTATTCGTGGTGGCGTCCATGTCCATGCTGGCGGCGGAAGACTTGGGGGAGCTGGCGGCGTGATAGTCCCCAAGACTAATGTCGGGCATACAGTACGCGGGAGGGATGACTCTTTAGACCAACCGGTGGGGCGTCTATCGAGTCAATGGGGTCGATTGCTTGAGCACCGGCTGGTGGGCGGGACGAGGAAGAGTGCGCGGTGCGGTTGTGGAGTGTGGCGACGCGACGACCGGATGGAACTAAAGACAGGTGTAGGGGAACTAAACGGCGGCGAGGCGACGTGGAGCGCGATAGACGCAGACGAATACGCGTGGATGTAGATGGAGGGAGGGAGCCTCTGCGCAAATGCACGAGGATGACGGCTTCGGGAGATGACGCGGAAGCCGAGACTCACACACGACAAACAGCGCGAGTGAGCGTGGATGGTTTCTTGCACGCGTGCGTTGGCTGCCGAGTGGGCGTCGCAGACTCCACCGCGGTCTAAACATCGGGTTAGTGGAGTCGCGAAGAGGCTGATGTCACTTGGGGAAGGCTTGCTGGCTTTCTTCTCAACAGTGACACAGGTGTGAAGCCCATTGATTGGCTATATTTTACAGCATCCTAATCTAAGCCCAACGATTGGCTGAAATGCAGTGGATTCCACAACCCACAACCACCCACATCAGCAACCCACCGCTGGATTTTCTTCGTGGACGTGTCTACCTGAAACCGGTACAGACTCAGTATTGCTGTAGAAAGGCATCCGTATCGTATTTGAGAAGACCGTGGTCCATATGGACACCACAGGTCAACATTGAAGTTAGCCCGCAAATCTGCACAGCGGGTCGTGCTCTTGCTCACTCCGATACTGAAGAAAACGCCATGCACGTTCGCGCTCTGGCGCTCGCCCAACACAGAAGCTTAGAAGCATCGGCACCACCACACAAGTGGCCAACACTGTTCTTCTGAAACGGACGAACAAGGCATGGAAGACAGGCTGCAATAGCTGTCTTCGACAGCTATTATTCGATCAGCGATTTGCTATAATTCGTAAATCCCTCAATTTCAACCAATAGGAGGTGGATATCCGTGAAGGGTCGCCAATCCTTCCCCACACCTTTTATGTGGAGCTCCTCGCACCAAGGGTCGGTCTCTCCATTTGCTCCCACAAAGCGATCTCCAAGCACACGAACAATTCTCTATCTACGATGACGGCCATGCAAGCGTGTCTAGGCCACGGCCACGAGCGATATGTAGGCGACATGGAGTCGCCCTGCTGGCTCAGTAACTGCTCGCCAACGGACCAGATCACCTACGCGACCTTCGGCTCCCACGAGGATGCCCCGGACGCGCGACTCACGACGATCCAAGCCCATACAGAAGCGAATGCGATCGAGAAGACTGCGAATGAGACAGACAAGAATGGCGAGGCGGTGCTGGAGCTGGTGAACAAGGCGATCCGCATGCTCAGGCTGTGGATCCGCCGACTATTTCCTCCGTTCTGCAGGTACGGGCGAGCGACGACCGCGGACGAGGAGCCTGAAAGTGAAACCAGGACCCATGATCAAATGGCCAAGGCCTGGAGGAATAAAACGGACAAGTGGATGTGTGGAGTGCATCGAGACGACGATACCCAGTCGGCCACGACCGAGGCGACGGATATGCTCAGCGAGTCCGGATCGTTCTACGAAAATCCAGCGGACACCAGCGACGTGGATGATGAGGAGTACATCGCAAGGTCCCAGGCTGCGCGGTTGCTCCGTGTGGCGTCCAGTTGCCCACAAGAACGACTGCTGTGTGTGGACAAGTATTTGTGTAAGTGTGGGAAGTGCGCGCAGTACGAGACCATCGCACAGGACGTAGCCAAAGTCATCACCTGGCGAGATCCAAAAGAGCTACAAAGCGTGACGCGGCTGCTGCAGGCCTTCTCGACCTACAATGAAGAGATCGGCTACCGCCGAGACATGATCGGTCCTGCCGACGACTGCTTGAGTGTCTGGTGTGGAGACGAAGACCAAGCGTTCACATCGTTCGTCGTGCTGCAAGACGTCGTGCCGTTCCTCTGTGCCAACACTGTGTGAGACTGGGGTGGCATTCTCTCATCACAGAATCCTTCCTAGTCCCCACACCTTCTTGCCCTGATTTTGGCGGATGCGTTGAGTACAGAGGTGAGGCTTTGTCAGCAGCTCGGCATTGGTGCACGGCTCTCAAGTACCGCGTGTAAGTAAACCACATAGTTTGAGCGTAGTCGTAGTTTAGATGTTGAAAGCGTAGTCGCATAGCCTGTAGCCAGCTGAAGTAGCTCCATCTAGTCGTAGTAATAGCACGCAGACGCCACCATGGTCTTCGCCTTTGAAAATGGGAAAGACTTCGTCACACGTCACATATTTTCAAGTCAGAATGCATGTTCGTACTTAACCTAGAATCGTACTTAGACGGGAAGCTCCTTTTGTGGTTTTGGCGGGAAGGCGCGGCAATTCCACAACGCCGAGAAAGCAACGCCACGCACGCGTCGAAGGGCTCCGTTCACCGGCCAATTGCGGAGCAGCTACGCGTCGTACGTCTCCATCGCGTCTACCAGTCGCTTGCGCGTGTGTCATTTGGTACGAATGCGCGTTTCCAGCGGCGGATACGGCGCCACGAGTGAGCGCCAGTTCTCTCCCGAGTCTCTCGCGCGGCTCGCAAACGACGATCTGTTCGACTTCCAGATCGCCAACAGCATCATCAGCGTGCGTGTGCAAGAGCTACAAGAGCTACTGCAGCGCGGCCGCGACGAGCCCGACCTCGCGGATCTGCTGGACGAGTTTGTCCACGAGTTGGAAGATCTGATCCACGACACTGGCGGTAATGAGCTGTTTCTACTGGCGGCTCTGCAGCATTTCCGCCAGCAAATGGAGCTGTTCTTGGAGCTGGACCAGGAAGCGCGTATGGCTGCGAGTGGCGTGACGAAAAACATCTTCGCGGCCGCGAATCACAGTTGCAATACAAAGAAACACACCGCGATTAGCCAAAGTCCCAAATACAAGAAGGCGAGTGGAGGTGGAGCAGCAACCACAGCAGCGAGGTCTCCAATACGAAGCAAGCCATTACAGCAGCAACAACAGAGCCAGCAGACAGTCCGTGCAGTGGCGACCGCCAAGGTGGAGGACGAGGTCGTGTGTGGCGTGTGCTTGCAGGCCGACTCGCTGGAACACGACCCGATTGTGATCTGCGAGAACTGCAACGTCGCCGTGCACCAGTCGTGCTACCGGATCGAAGAGCTGCCGGACGATGACTGGTTCTGTCGCCCGTGCCAGCGATACATGGAGGCTAAGGACGTGGGTCGTAACGTCACGCCGTCGTACGAGCTGGACTGCGCAGCGTGCAAGGCCAAGGGCGGTGCGTTCATCGCGACGGTGGACGAAGACAAGTGGGTGCACATGGCGTGCTCCATGTTTTTGCCGGAGCTGTTCGTGCAGGCGTCGCACCGCCACAGTGGGGAAGAAGTGATTGGAGGCGTTGATAAACTCGGCGAACGGCGGCAGCTGCGGTGCACGTACTGTAAGAAGAAGTACGTACGACGGAGGACACAACGCTGCGAGGTCTTGAAGAGAGCTGATGGCTGACTGATGTGGTGTGTGGATTTGTAGGAACCGCGGAGCGTGTGCGCAGTGCGTCGTGGGCAAGTGCACGACGTCGTACCACGTGATGTGCGCGCTGAAGCACAACATCAAGTTCGTGTTCATGGAGGACAAGGTACGGAATCTCCATTACGTTTATGGCGAGCGTCGACCACCGGGTGATTGATGAGTTGTATGAAATGCAGGGACAGTTTGGAAGCGGATGCTCGCGTCACCAGAAGCAGTTTTGCGGTGTGGACGTCCAGCCAGCAGCAGCACACGATGAAGATTCTACGAAACCCTCTCGACCACGCGTCAAGCATTCGACGCCACCACCACAGCCAGCAGCTAGCGGGTCTTCTTCGTCACTTCCTCACAAAAGTACGGGGCAGAAGAGCAAGAAGAAACTGCCGCGTGGACGGGACAGCGTGACCAGTGAGTCGAGCGAAGACGACGATGAAGATGGGATCCTGCTGGACGAAGAGTCGGACAATAGCAGCATGTTTTCATCCGACGTGGATTCGGAGATCGGCTCGCCCCCTCGGAAATCAGCGTCGCCCGCACGACCAAAAGCGACAGCAGCATCGCCTCAGCCAGCGCCGCGAACGTCGACTGCCAAGCTCAAGAGCCCAGGACGCGGGCCGGGACGCCCGCCCAAGAAGCAGCAGACGCTGACGTTCGGGATGGTGAAGCAGCTCACCAAGCCCACCGTGAACATCTCTCCAGCCCCAGTCGTGAGTTTGGTAGGAGGGACGTCCCTGCCAAAGCCAGTGAGCCCCACGTCATCAGCTCCATCACAACCACTAGCTCACCCACCGTCGGTGCCTCCGTCGCCGTCGTCACGCGTACACAACAAGACGCAGCTCTTCATCCCGTTTGGCGGTGCTGTTGTTGATAGTGGTGTGTTTGAAGACGTGTTGGTGGTGATCCCGACGATGCCGCTCGGTCTCAGCATCCGCACGGAGAACCGGCCACACGGCAAGTCGATGCTGATACAAGGGCTCTTATCGCAGACCCACAACCTTGTGGTCGCCGACGCATTGCGTCGTGGCGTTCTCCAAGATGGCGATGAGTTGCTGGCCATAAATGATGTCCCGCTCCGAAACCGCGAGGCTGGCAGCCTGAAAGATGTCGTGGTTTCGCTGCAACCCCCTTATCGCATCTGGATGCACCTCAAGGCCAAGCGTAAGCTGTCGGAGTTCGGCATTCCACCGCCGACCGCCGCTGTGCAGTTCGTGACGCCTACCAAGCCCCCGACCCCAGCGTCCAAGCCGATTGTGACTGCACTTCAGCAGCAAACCGAGGCAAAGGATGCAAGCGATGAAGCCAAACCGACAGGAATCGTGGTGAAGTCATCGCCCGACCGCACGCCAATGGAAGAAGCTCTCAGTATCGACTGGCCGTGGCACTACTTGCGCTCGGACGGCAAACTCGCGATGAACTCGATGTGGAAGTCATTCGAGGCTGGCTTTTTTGTCGCGAAATTCGACCCAGCAACGTGGCAGGAGCTGCTGAGCAAAGTCGAGAGCCACTTGGGCTTCCGCTTGAGCAAGTCGCACCCCGAGTACGCTGAGTCGACCGAAGATCTGCTGTACTTTCCAGCGCGCGAGCATCCAGTTCCGAAATCGATCCACCACTTTCGTCAGCAGCAACAGAAGAAGAAGCAGCGCCACTTGGCGACCGACTCGGTCTTCATGGGCGTGAATCTGGAGCAAGCGAGCCAAGAGGAAGAATGGGACGATCTGCCACCGCTTGCAGTCAGTACGACGGTGCAGGTGGCCAAGCGCACGTGGCCTGGAATCAACAAGCTCGGCGGCGCTGGGCGCGTGCGCAAAGTCCATGAAGACAAGTCGGAGGACGGCCTGAAGAAGCGGTATCTGTACGATATCGCGTACATTTTGGGCGGCTCGGAGAAGAAAGTGGAGCGCAAGTGGATCGCCGTTGTCGGTGATATCACCAACGAGACGAAAGAGACGCCAACGAAGCAGCCGCTGCAAGACGCGCAGAAGACGGAGGAGGAAAAAGAGCCCGAGAACGAGTCAACGCGATTTCGCTTCGGGCTCCGCGTCCACGTGGCAGACAAGGAAGCTGACTTGCCGAAAGTCACGCGTAGTACAGAGCGCAAGGCCCATCTCCAGGTCTCGATCCTGACCAACTCCGTGGCGCTTGAACGACGGAACCCTATCAACAACGAGGCCAGTGCACCAGCTCGGGAGATGTTGTGGCATCTCCATTTC
>JAADXI010001004.1:0-12230 GCA_023337615.1 Pythium brachiatum | reverse complement strand
AGCCACGTCGAATTCTGGACGGACGAGAACTGCCAGGGCGACAAGCGCTGGTGGCCCGCTGACGACAAGAACTTCCCCAACAACTTTGCGATCGACGGCATCGACAACGCAGTCTCGTCGGTCCGTGTGACCTAAACGGTCGCTAAGTGTGGTACGTAGCGTACCGAACTCGCCCGATGTCGCTGTGTGAAGCCGAGCGAAGACGAAGCAGGACGAATCGATTCCAGTACCGCGATTGTTGGCGAGCCAATCCATTTGAAGTCAGCAATATCCACATCGCTAGGAGACTGCTTCTATTAGGCAGCATGCAATGTTAACGAAATAGAAGTGACTTCTGTCGAAAAGTCGACCAGTTAAATTATGACGTTCGCAGTGCTCGTCTGTTTTATGCACATGAAGACGGCGAGACGTTTTACCATTCCCGCATAAAAAGACCACCTTCTCCAACAGCGAAAGTGCATCGACTGCTAGCAGGCTGTTGGACAGAATGGCAACCCACAACAAGTGGTGGGAGCACGATTCGGAAACCAAATTGAGGGCGTTCGATTGGCGGACAGAACACGGTGAGATTCATTGTATCCTTGTCACGAAGTCACATACGACGAGAACTTTATGGTCTCGATCGCCACTGGAGATGAATACAGTACAAGCAGATTTATGCAGAGTGTAACTTTGCTCACAGTCAATGGATGGATGTTTTGGATTTGTTTAGCGGACGATCTCCCTTCGTGGCAGCCGTCTCAGGAAAAGGCCGCAGGATTCTCCTCATACTGCGTGCGCTCGCTCTTGGCGTTGGTGGGAGTACCGTGCTTTTTCGCGTGGCGCCACGCAGGCAGCGTCCACGTCGCGAACAATTCCCACGCCTGCGCCATCACAAACTGCGCGACCCAGACGCCCAACATGGTCCAGCGGAAGCTCACAGGAAGCGGCAGTGTCTGGAACGTGGTGTCGATGGTCCCCGAGTTGTCCAGTAAAAACCACAGCGTGATGGCCAGCACAACAAGGAACGTGCCCGAAAAGTAGTAGTTCGTGTAGAAGGGCTGGCGGTAGCGGTCCTTCAGATTGAACGCCAACGCCACGGAGAAGTACATGAGGTGGCCAAACAGCCAGATCTCAGCGTCTTCGTGGGACTCGGCAATGTCGTCCACCGACTCTTCGACTTCGTCCACATACTGCGTGTAGAACATGCAGTTGTCGATCACCTTGGCGTCGAACGTGGCGGTCGTGATGTTCGCAGGGCTCTCCATGTACGCAGTGACCAGCGCCATGCCGTCTTCGCGGCGACAGAACCACGACTGGTGGTTCAGGATCGCAAACATCATCGCGAAGAAGCCCACGTACAGGATGATCTGGCCCAGGATCGACGCTACGATGCTCAGCGAGAAGAGCGTGTTGGGCGGACGCTCCTTCGTGAGCTTGGTCGACGACGCCGTGTACAGCATCGAGATCGCGAGCGTGAGCACGATCGCCAAGTCGTCCCAAATGTACTGGTTGTTGGACAGCAGCGTGTTGAAGTTGCCTAGCGTGCTGGCCATGCCGAGCTGGATCACAGGATACAGCACCATGAACTTGAAGCCCAGGAACGACGTCGTGAGCGCGCAGCGACCCTCGCGGATCAACGCCGGTACGTCCGTCACAGCCTTGGCCTTGCTGGTGAACGGCGCGACAATCGATGCTTCCGCACTTGACAGCGCGAGGCCGACGTGCGCGGCTTTGAGAGCTCCACAGTCGTTCGTGCCGTCACCGCACATACCCACGATCTTGCCAGCATCCATGAGTGTCTCCACGATCCACGCCTTCTGTGTTGGGCGGATACGCGCGAAGATCTGCGTCTCCAGCACTAGCCGCTTCATTGATTCGTCGCTCAGCGTGGTCTTCAGCTGCTCCAGCGCAGCGCCAGTCAGCGCCACCTCATACTTGTTCAGCACGTGGTCAACGTTCGCATCGGTCAGCGGCTGCCACTGCTCCTCGTCCGACGTGCGGATCGCGTCCATTGAGTGGAACACCACGTCTCCCGACTCATTCACATCTACGATCGCCGCCTCTGCCTTCATCTCCATGTCCAGCAGGCGCGCCACGTGCACCGCCGTCAATGCGTTGTCGCCCGTGATCATGCGCACGTCGATCGCGGCCTCGTACAGCTCCTGGATCATGCCGTGGGATTCCGGCTTGAGCTCGTTGTGGAACAGTGCAATGCCCATAAAGTTCACATTCGCTTCGATCGCCGCACGCGCGTCCAAGTCCACAGCTTCGTTGCTCGCCAGCGCGCGCACACCAAAGCCGATGCAGTAGTTGCCGTCAGCGGAGTAGCGCAGCGTCTTCTGTTTAAAGTCGGCAGGCGCGTCAACAGCGATCTCGCTGATGGCTTCAGGGGAGCCCTTGACAAAGACGTATCGCTGCTTCGTGACGAGATCTTCCACGATCACGCTCGAACGCTGGCAGGCTGCGTCGAATGGGAAGCGCTTGACGACTCCGAACCGCTCTCCGCTTAACGTGGTCGCAACAGCGAGGTAGTCCTGCGACTTGAGACGGTCGTGGACAAACTCCAGAATCAACTTCGAGACCTCAAACATCGACAGTTCCAGCGAGTAACCCTGGAGCTCACCATCAACTTCCGAGAGACTGTGACACGTGCCCATGGCGAGGCGAAACAGCTTTGGCATGGTCGCGAAACTCACGCGCTCGAAGCTCTTCTGGGCATTCACAGTATCGACACCAACAAGTTTGAGACTCTCCTCCGTCAGCGTTCCCGTCTTGTCGAAGCAGAACGTATCGAGCTGGCCGCACGAGTTGATTCTCTTCGAGTCGATACAAAAGATGCCGCGCTTTTTCAGTCGCTCTAACGCGAACACGATCCCAGACGAAAGCACGAGAGGAAGAGCAGGCGGTACCGCGACTGTGACGAGATCCAGCGACTCGACCATCGTGTGGCCGAGACCGTACCCCTGGTTGCTAAAGTCCACCACGCGCTTGATGAACGCTGCGATAGCGATGGTCGCGAGCACCAGCAGGTAGCGGTACGAGTCGCGCTCAAACTCGAACGTGATCTCGCGCGGGAACAAGATGCTGCGGAACAGCTCGCCTTTGCCTGTGGAGAAGCCCGTGCTCAGCACGACGCCCTTGCACGGACCACTCGACTCGCGCACACGCGTGATCGTCGAGCCCGCGTGGAGAAGCGAAGCCTTGTAGTGGATGCGTGCGTCTGCCTCCGTGATAATGTCCTTACCGCGGGCAGCTTCCTTGTTAATCGGCACAGCTTCACCCGTGAGTGCTGCCTCGTCGACAATGCAGCCACCGCTGAGAAGAAGCACATCCGCCACTACGGAGCCGGTCGTGAGTTCCACGATATCTCCAGGCACAAGATCCGTCTCGTGGAGCGTGATCAGCTTCTGGTCGCTCGTTGCGCCGGCGCGGAAGACTTGGATCTTGTGGTCGGATCGAACGAGCGAGCGGAGCCGCTGGCTGTTGGAGACTTCTGCGTAGATTTCCCACGCGAGCGAGAGCGCAGAAAGGCTCAGCACGATGATCGCATACGCCACGTAGTCGCCAAATAGCCACACAAAGAAGCTGAAGATCTGGAACAGGTAGTACGGGTGCACGACCTTGGTGAAGAACAGCATCGGTACAAATGGCGGGTCGATGTCCACGAGGTTGGCGCCGAACAGCTCCACTTTCTGCTTAGTTGCCACGCTGTCCAGCCCCACGTCCAGGCGCAAGCGCATCATGTCCAGCTCCTCTCGTATCGTGGCCAAGTACCTTTCAAACTCTCCCTTCTCGTGGTTGAATACGTAGCGGTGCTTCTTGAACTCGAACCAGATCCACGGCAGCTTGGTGCGGTCATCACTGGGCGTCACGACCTCCACGTATCCGCTCTTGTCATAAGCTTTGGCCTTGCGGACTGGACGGTGGACTTTCACTTCGATCCACGTTGAGCGGAAGCCGTCTTCGTGCACGAGAACGAGCATAAAGTCAGCGTCGCCCACACGGCTGAAGGGCAGACGCGCGCGCGCGATCCGCGTGAAGAGCTGCGGGAACCACACGGATACAATGAGCAGGATACCGCCCGACACCAGCAGCAGCACGCTGTAGAGAGCCAGCCGCGCGTACGAGAACGCATAGGGCACGATGCGCACGAACTCGTTGGACGCGTACACGAGCTGTGCGCGGCGGCCCGCCGTGTCGTCCACGGGCACCACCAGGTGCTCCTGCAGGCTACGCATACTCGCGCGCCTGGCCGCTGCGTCGCCCATGGCGGTCGGTTTCTCGAGTGGCGCTGGCCAGCGATGGGAGCTGAAGAGGCGAGAGGATCCATTGGTGTTCTTTGGCTGGAAAGGTCGGAATGTAATGACCGCCTTTCTCTTGCTGGTCTGAGTTTGGAGCTCAACATCGCCACATACAGAACCCAAGTGGTTTTTGAAACTGGGCGGTGGTTTTTGAGACTGATCCAGCCGCAACCAGACGTTTGGAGCCGTGGAAGTATCGCAGACGCGCAGTGATTGGCCAGGAGCGGTTCGGGGGAGGAGAGTCCAGAAAGGGGAAGGGGTTCGGCTGAAAAGAACCCATCTTCAGTGACACAACGTGCCTATGGATACACTGGAGATCCCAAGAGCCACAATGAGAATCGAGCCCCCGGCTCAGCAGCATCTTGGTGTGTGTGGCCGCTTGTCCACACACTACGCTCCCTTCATTCCAGGCGTAAGGACTGCGGTTGTTTTCTTCATCGAACGATGTCCACCTTGAAACAGACGCGGGTGTGGAGGCCATGGTCGTTCACCTGGGCCTGTTCACCCACAGCTCAGAAGGAATCACAATGGAACCACGCCACGATCAGCACAAAACTCACGTTACCATCTTCTCGAAATGTACACTAACGTTACACACAGTCCTATTCTAGTA
The DNA here is from genome assembly GCA_023337615.1 of Pythium brachiatum. Taxonomy (NCBI): domain Eukaryota; phylum Oomycota; class Peronosporomycetes; order Pythiales; family Pythiaceae; genus Pythium; species Pythium brachiatum. The sequence continues at coordinate 7,334 of JAADXI010001004.1, read as the reverse complement.
TACAAGGCATCCGCACTGTACCCACTGCGAAGCTCAAGCTGTCGGCACCGCGTGGAAGGTCCCGTTGAACATTGTATTGACCATGCCCTGCATCCATCGTGGGGGCGACGCGGTGTCACGCCCCAGAGCAGACAAAACTTCGATGAGCCTACCGTGAACTCCGCACGATGCCCGTCGCTGAGAACGTGAAGCCACGAATGTCCACGCTCGACAAGTCCACGTCTCGCTGGTCGTACTGTAAGTCGACCCCTGCCTGCGTTGCCGCGCTCTGGATCACAGCAATAATGGCATCCAGTTGGTGCTTCGTCTTCGCCCCCACAACAATGGAGTTGGCTTCGTAAACTGCATGGCGGCCGTGCGGGATGTTTTCCTCAATGAACGTGCGGCACGCCTCTGGTACAAAAGTCTCCCCGTGGCCGACGACCTGGAGCCTTGCGAAGTGGTGGCATCCGTACAACCGATCCATGTGATACACGTCCCATGCGTCCTCGATGCCATGCCTAGACGCGTACCATTCAAACTGCCGCTTCACTTCGGCGTTCACAGGCGTTTGCCGCATGGCCTGCGTGTTCCTCCTCATCAAATACTCAGAGGCCATTTGTCGGAAACCGTGGGAGCGGTCGGTGATGGACATCAGGCATCGGACCAATGTGTCATCAAGCTGCTGCGCGAGCTGTTCCAGATCACAGTAAGTTGCCAGCATCGAGGTCTTGAGCACGAGCTCGAAAAACAGGTAAAACCGTTCGTCATCGGCCGGTGTGAGCCGAGCGTGCAGCATCGCAGTAGGGGACTCGGCGTCCATCTCCGATGGAAACCAGTGCTGCTGGAAGGTGTGCAGCTTGATCGCAGCGCGCCCCGCGGCATCCACCTCTCGCTTGACAGCGGCGCTCTTGGAAAGGAGTCCTGCCATCACGATGTCGTGAACCGACTTCGAGAAGTGGTCGAATGTCGTGAGCACAGTGTCAGCACGTGCGTCTCGTTCTGATGTGGACACAAATGTGTCGTTCTTGAGCTGCTCAAGCGCCACGGACAGTATCTGCACCCTGTCTTTACAATCGCTGGTTTTGTCGTCGATGAAAAGCTGGTCCATGAGTCGCACCTCTGGTGGTGAGGCCGCCGCCACCTGCTTCGTTTTGATCTTCGTTTTGTTGCTCTTCTTCTTCCCTGCCTGTGGGCCACGCGCAGACGCCAGTGTGTGTTCACTGGAGATCGCGCTACCACTGCGTCCGAGAGCTCGACTTGACGATTGTTCAGTTGGATCCGTAAGGAGGAGAGCTTGCAGTTCATCTCGCCTTCTTTGCCTCGCCTTCTCCAGTTTCTCGGACATCCTTTTGTTATAGTCATCCTTGGCGTTCGGAGCTTCGTTCTGTTTTTCCATCGCCACAATTTGCTTCAGCTCGGATCGCCACTTGCGATCCGATGTAAACGCCCAGATGCGCTTCCCAGCCGCGTCCACACCAGCATTCACAGCATCATAACGAAGTGTGAGCCAGGCCCACAGTTCTTTTTCGCCTTTTTGTACTGCGATTTGAACCAAAGATTCCTTGGAACGGAGCGTCCTCGTATCGATGTCACGGTAGTTGCCGGCGGTGATCATGAACTCGACGATTTTGGTGTACCCGTTCTTCGCCGCACAGTGCACCGCGAACGCGTTCGGCGTCCACGCAGTACCAAGTTTCGCAACTGCTTGTTCGAAGCCGGCGGGAGTGCGGTAACACATGAGCTCCATGTCCAGCGCGCCCATTTGGATGAGCCATTCGGTGAGATACAAGTCGTGGGACGGACCAGCGGCGGCTTGATGAAGCAGTGTACACAGCTCGACGTTTGGATCGAGAATGACTAGCGCGAGCACGAGGGGCATGGCGGTAACTCGACGCTTGAAATCGCGCAGTTTGTCTCCGCGTAATGGCCCGGGGCTTGCCTTCAACATCTGAAAAAGCTCGGTGAACTCCTGCTGTCCATCGACGTTCGCCTCCAACTGCCCTGGTTCCCCAAACTCGGCCGACACCCATGCTGGTGTTGCTGGTAATGTAAAGTAGTTTTCTTCGACCTGAACTGGATCTTTAAACTTGCGGGAAATGATCTTTGCGACTTCGCGGATCATGTCGACGGTACGGTCGTTCGAGAGAGTGTCCGTCTCCGTGAGTGCATCGAGAAGCGGCAGCAAAGGGAACACTGCCGCCGTCTCCAGTGCGCGAAGATTCGTATTGGCCGTTCGCGCAATGCGATCGAGGTGCGCGCGACGATCCATCGCATCGCAAATCAAATCGAACACGTCCGTCAAGTCGTCGCTGAGTTTGTAGACGTCTCTGGACAGCACGCGGGTCTTGAATAGCTCTTGTGCACACACATCGGCCACCGCGGACAGCAACGAACTCCACGACACTGACGATGCCGACGAAGGTAGCATCGAAAAGTCGTTGTCGTGGAGAAGTCGATAGACAAGCGAAACATAGTTGAACCGCCCCTTTTCCACAATGGATTTCACTTGTCCTGGTCGAGACGGCGATCGTCGACCGAGCCGTAGCACCACATTGGCTTCGATCAAGTGGTGGGTCGCGAGAAACGACTTGGCATAGCATCCGTGCGTCGCGGCCGATCGCGACGGCGTGAACACCGTGGCCTCATACACGTGGATCATATCCTCCACAAACGGGAGTTCCTCGAGCAGTTCGCGGTCTCGAAGCGCTGAGTAGATATGGCAGAATGGCCGAAACAACGAGAGCAGTTGCGCGTCGTGGCCGAGTTCGAGATACCGCGCTTGGAGGTCGAAGTGGATGCACTGTGAGCAGTGGATTCACTCTCATGTGGGCTGCAATATAGTGCATGCCTTGGATCTTCTTGTGCAACCACTACATTGCCTCGGCATGATGGCCGCGACCGTTGTTCGCTAAAATCGACGCGCCGACTCGCTCCTGGATGTCCCACAAATGCATGAAGGAGACGCTGACTGTGCGCGCTAGCCCTCGATTTGCTTGCAGCGCAGCGATCGACCGAATCCAGCAGATGCAGATGAACACGAGATGGATGGACACGGCACCCGTCTTACTGAAGCTATCAAACGGCTCGAGCAGCCACTTAAACAAGGTGTTTGGTAGCATCTCGAGCTGGAAGTTGCGAATTTCGTGGAGCATATTGAGCAGCATTGGCAACTGGAACGTGAAAAATGGTGGGAAGCCACTCCATTCCGGCACGACGAAATGGCGCGTCGTCGCTTCCTCGTACCGCTCGCCGAGTGTTTTGAGATACGTCCCTTTCCCTTTCGCAATGGAGCGTAGCAACTTCACGATACCGACAATATCCACCAATACGGTACCGGGCACGTATTGGTTGCGAATCTCCGTCGCGTCTTCGCTGGGCGTCCACGCGGTCTGGACGCTCGCCAGTAGCCGTGTGAGCTGGTCGATCGACAGTCCGTCCTCGATCAACTGGGCCAGATCGATACCGTCCTGGAGTGTCGGGTGGCGCAGCTGGAAGCTGGCGATGATCGACGCCGCACTGTCGATCGCGACTTTCGCCACGACCGTCGCCTCCACAAGCGTCTTGTTCTCGCGCTTCACATCCAGAAACGTCGTGTACACGGCCTCACTGAGCTCGTCCAGCTCCATAAACAGCCACGCCAGCTCGGTGCGGAAGTCGTCCGCGAACGCATCGTTCTGGAGCTTCTTGCGGTCGGCCTTGGAGAGCGCGGGGCCCGTGGTGGCCACAAAGGCCACGTCGGTCTCATCAAGTGGCCCGTCGTCGGGGAAGTAGTCCTCGGGCAGCGCCAGTACGTCATAGTAGTTGGACAGATCCACTGGCTTGTTGTCTGTCGAAGCGGCCGTGTCCGCAGTTATTCCCCACGCCGCTGACTCATTCAACGTCTGGTACCATCGATGGAGTCGCGTGAGAAAGTGCGCATGCGCATCGTCGGCCGCGTCGCCAAAGAACACCGCGACGCGCGCGCGCAACGTGATGGCCGATGCACAGGCTTCCAGTGCGCGAGACCAGCGCTGCAGCAGCGCCGGCGGGAGCGACGTGGGCATAGCTGCGATCGCCGCGACGATCCGGTCGTACTCGGCGAGCGGGGCAGTGGCGTGGTCGTGCTCGTCCTCGTGCTCGTTCTCGTGCTTCGGGACGGCACCGAGGCCGAGGCCGCTGCGTCGCGCGCGGAGCAGCCAGCGCAGGAAGTAGGACGTCGCCTTCTTGTACGTGGCGTACGTCGGCGCTTCCGCGCGGCACGTGCCGCCATCATCGAGAGGATCGTGGTGGGCTCGTGAGGGAAAAGCTGACTGACTGACTGACTCTGCCAACAGTACCCGATCCATAAATAGTGGATAATTACGGAATAGTTGGCATCGTTGACATGCAAATCCCACAGTACACGTGTAAGCGGGTGCAGGCGGCTAGGAGATCGCCGATCTGAGAGCACCGCGGACACGGCATGAGCAATTGCATCGCACCCGAGACTGAGTCAACGACAGCGTCAATCTCCTCGGTCTGTGCTTGAAGAGCGGCCATACCCGGTACTAGTATTAGTCATTGCTTGCTGCGGTGGTCTGATCACGAGCACCATACTCGACCTGGATTCGGAATTTGCTGGGCTTCTCACTGGCGCCGCTGAAGGCAGACTCCTACGCTGACTAAACCAGCACGAGACAGGTAGTCACTCTGATTTCTCACAGCGAGTAGAGTGCAGTGGACGCAAGCAGACAGATGCGTCCTTGGTGCGCATGTAGCACGTCCTCGCGTGTCAACGACCGAGGACGTGGACCGTCCACGGTGGACGTGGATGGCGAGGGGACGTGTCTGCCGCAAACAGGATGCCGTCGGCTGCTTCGTCTGGTGGGTTTTTCACGAGCAAGGAGGAAATACACGCAGAGGCTACGTCCACGTGGCCGCAGACCACTTCAAGAAACTGACCCTGGCAGTCAGATGGGTACACCTGGGTCCAGTTCCCCTCGCGAGAGTGACATAACCCACTCCTGTGACGAGCTCCTCACGCATGCGCGATCAAAAACAGAAGAACGAACGAACCGCATCACGTGCGACTGGCAGATCTGCCTCCCATTTCCGATACAGTACAGAGAGAGCGCTAGCGATAGAAGGATAGACGATGGCGCGTGAGCTGGACACGCTGGTGTTCGTGTACGGCACGCTCAAGCGCGGCTTCCTCAACTACGAGACCTACCTCAAGCCGGCGGTCGCGTTCGGCATGGCCGAGTTCCAGTGCGAGGGCGTGACGACGCGTCCCGACTTCTGTCTCGTGCTGCGCAAAGAGCGCAAAGTGCCGTGTCTGTACAAACCACAGGCGGGCGTGGAGACGGGTTACAGTGTACCCGGTGAGCTCTTCCGCGTGGACGCGAACGCGCTGAAGGCTCTGGACGTCCTGGAGGGCGTGGACCACGCCAGCTACTACCGCGAAGAGATTGAGGTCACACTTACGAGCGACGGCCCGAGCGACGCGTTCCAGAAGGGCAAGACCATCACGTGCCACACGTACCTCAAGGTGTTTGATGAGAAGCTGGTCGCGCTGGAAAACGTGCCAGCGTACACGGCGGAGGCGCACGTGTTCTACGAGTCGCGGCCGGGAACACCCAAGCTACGGATCCTCGAGTGTGTTTACGGCGCTGAGGTCACGGCGCGCGTGCAGAAGCTGCTGGGCGAAGGCGTGGACTTCCACGCCGCGTGGAAGCAGATCGTGGGATGATTGGTGGAGAGTGAGTCCCCGAATCTTGAGAAATAGCACCAACTTCTGTGGGCCTGGGAAGAGGTTTTTTTATTTACTGTTGGTTGCGTGGAACTATGGAGTTTGGTGAAGTGGCAGCACGCACAACTCCCTCCTGTACACCAACTGAGGGAGCGACTGCTTGAGCCTCTGCCGTTCCGATTCGCGCTGCGGGGACCCGTGGACGGCACCCAGATCTTCCAGCATAATGCGCTGCTGATCGATAGCCAGAGGCTAACGCAGTGGATGGACTACTACCTGATTCTATTGGAGCTGGCTCCTTCAAGCAACGCTTCGAGCCGCTCGTGGCTGCTGTATTATGCTGCTTTTCTCCAGCTACCGAAGCGTATTTGCTATGCGAACGGCGTGCTCCTTCAGGAGATTCGGCTCGACGATGACTCCCAAGAACTCACCTTCCCGATCAAGCGACCAGATTGCTTCTTCACGTACAACGGCGTCGTTCTCCTGCGTGGGGAAGAGAGAGATGCGTCCGTGTCTACGACCGACACACTCGCGCAGTTGACGGCCACGATGGGCCGATGGAACCCGAGACTCTACGGCGATCTCCCGGACGCTGTGAGCTACGCGACGTCAGGTTCGACGCTGGAAGTCGCGGTCGTCGCACCAAGTGATCCACCGAGACAACCACAAGACCACGAAGTGGCGCAGTGGCTGCAGCACCTGCTGACTGCACTGACGCACTGGCACGAGACTGGGTACTGCCACAGCGATGTCCAGTGGTCCAGCATTGTGTTTGTGGTTGTTGATCGATATAGATAAGTCCCACTACCAGAGCGACTACGAGATCACCACGTGGGACCACCAGCGCAACGTCGAGCGTCTGCGCTTCCAGCACGACCTGTTCCAATTGGGCAAACTGATGGAGTCGCTTGCTTTGAGCGCTCACGAAGATGAAGGAGTTGCCGTTGGACGCGGTCGAGAAGTCAGAGACCACGGCTGCTGATGCGCCGAAGCTTCGCGTAGATCACAACCTAGATTGGTGAAAGACGTACTTCTCTGTGCATGTTTGCTTGGGAAAGGGTATAGATGGGCCGTTGATGGGTGCCGACAGCTCTCTTTGCTCATCCAATTCTTTGGCTGGATCTTGCTTGGTGTCTCCCCACATCCAAATCTGCAACGTTACGCACAACATGGCGAAGCTCAAGCTGTGGTGCAGTGTGTATGGCGAAAGCAACCCGTTCCTCATCGAGATTGAGCGCAACGCAGCAGTCGACAAGCTACAGAAGACCATTTTCAAGAACCAACGATACCTCGAGCGCTTCTCATTTCCATCGAGCGATGTGACGCTGTACGTGGCGCGTACGAATAGCACGTGGCTTCAAACCAGCGATCGCATGGAGGTGCTTTCGGCTGGTGTGGTGGACAAGCGATACGCGAGAATGGAAGCGTATTCCATGCTCTCCGACTACTTTGATGAGACGTTTGAGGCCAAGCGAGGAGAGATGCATGTGCTAGTGGAACTCCCTCCCTCGGACGAAGAGCGAGCCGCCAAGCGCCAGCGAGTGGGCATGAGTGCTCCAGACACATCACTAGCAGGACTATGGAAGCTCGTCAACTGGCAGTCCGGCCGTCTTCCTTCTCCAGACGAACTCAAGGAGAGACTTCT
>JAADXI010001003.1:0-12244 GCA_023337615.1 Pythium brachiatum | reverse complement strand
GCGCTAGCGCATATCTGCCGAGTACATACTTGGGGACCAGGGAGGAATTGCAGTGCGTGTTCGTGAATGTTGTGTGGCTCACACAGGTCGTTAACCTAAGTTAACCCCGCTTTGTCTTTTCCTGGGTCTGATTTGACGGTCTGTTTCAATGGGTCATGTGGGCTTCAGAGGGGCGGCAAAAATCAGATTTCGACAATAGAGTTCGGTTGTGTTAAAAACGGCTAAGAAGTATTTTGGCGAGGGATACTGCACATGTTTCTGGGGGTCTGTTTCGGTATGTTTTCCCCTAAAAACGCTTAACCCTTTTGTTCCCGAGAGGTTGTATAATAGCCATGTTATCGTTATTTAACCCTTTCGTTATTGAGCCATTCGTAATGTAAGGATTCCGAGCCGTAACATTCGGAGTTTTTGCAGAACACCGCAAATTGCGGTGTTCTGTAGGGAGGAATTAATCTTTTCAAGTGGATAGGAGGCCTTTTGTCCAGCCCTAAGTGGATTGGCTGATTCCTCGGAATCCACTTGCAAGTGGATTCGTGACACCTATCCCTATCAAAAATAGCGAGTTTCCCAAAAATGGTACGGATTAAGTACGCATGTAGCCATTTGGCTCTGTCGCAGGAAACTGCTTGAAGCTGCCGGAACATGCGATCGTCCAGCTATAGCAGTTGTCCGTGATCATGGGAAGGCGAGTAAGAAACTTGGAAAATAGGAGAGAGTGCTTGAAGGACTGTTCTGCTGGGGTTGCGACGTCGCATTTCCCTTGCTGTGAATAATGGAGTGTCGCGAGAAACTGATATAGACTGTGTATTTTGGATTGGATACCCGAGCCTGCAGAGTCGTCGGAAAGTGATCTAGGATGAACCAATATTAGCAGTGCACGGAGAAGCGACTCACTCATCAATCTACACGTAAGAACGACGATCAAACGCAACCTAACAAGCTGCCATGCCTGAAGTACTACAGCTGGACGCTCGCGACATTCACGTCGCACGCGAATTGGGGCTCCTCCGTCGAGATGTGGATGTTTGCGCGGACGAGAATGATGCGGACTTTGGGTGTGCATACGACAGTGCCAAGAGCATCGGTATTGAGACGTTTGATACCAAGGCAGCCCTTCAAAAGCGATGTCGCGAGTTTGCACTCAAGTGAGGCTTCTCTCTCCGGGTTGGATCGAACAGCTACTCAAGCGTGAAAAGAGAAGGCAATGCCAAGTACGTGTGCAAGCTTCTGAAGGGCCAACAACAGCTTAGTCCAGGGTCAAGTCCGGCTTGTCCATTCTTCATCACAGTGTATGGCAAGAATGATGTGTGGAAGGTCACCCAGATCCAGTTTCTGCACGACCATCACAAGTTTGCTGGCTTCCAGACTCAGAAATTCGTGGAAGGTGGTCTTGGCCACGACACCACGGTCATGAACCAGCGCGATGTACCGTTCGACAACCTCGTCGACACTGTGAGACGCGAGATGCTTCCGTCATACGAGAACAATTGGGGTAACGTCACGGGAACAGCCATTACGGAGTGGCTGCGCACAAAAAACCACGAGGTGAACAGATGACATCACGGATCAAGATTGCGATCAAGGAAGTTCTCCAAGGCGACATGGAAGAAAGCTACCAGAAGCTCGAGTCCTTTCTAAGCATGGTAGCGCGTGTGAACAGAGGATCACACTACAGCTTCGAGCGTGATGGCGACACCTTCAAGCGCGCGTGCATATTCCCAAGCTCATGTCTTCACGCGGCTCGGCACTGCAAACCGATAGTGGGGGTTGACGGTACTCACCTTAAAGGCGAGATGCGGCGTGTATTTGGTGGCGACGACGAAGGACTACAACAATCACATCTTGGTGTTTGGGCTGGCGTTGGTGTCCGTCGAGAACTACGACAACTGGTCTTGGTTCCTAAACCAAATGGCCACCGCTTTCGCCGCGTTGGATAGTGCTCCATTCAAGCCTGTCTTCATTTCCGATCGGCAGAAGGGTCTGCTCGCATCTGTGGTGGAGATCTACCCCGACTGTGTGCATCGCTTTTGTGCCCGTCACATCATTGGGAACATCGCCAAGCTTGGGAATACTCTGTCACCAACAGAGCAAACTCACGTGTACAACATGGCGCGGGCAGAATCGGAGACTGAGTTCGATGACGAGTTAACCAAACTGCGCAAGGCACGTCCAAAAGCGGCTGAATATGTGGAAGGTATCGACAAAGAGCACTGGGTTACGTACTCCATGCATGAGAAGCAAGAGAAGGCCCAGCTAGAAGATCCAGACTCTCCCAAACGCAACTACGCAACGTTTGATGAAGTGACATCCAATTTGTCCGAGTCTGCCAACAACTGGATCGGCAACGACTGTAGAAGCTCCAAACCGCTGCATGCTTTCGAGGACATGATCAAGGTCGCACGTCAATTTGCTCTGCGTCGACGCGAGGCAGAGCGTGAGATGGGCTCCACAGTCGCAACCGATGACGACTGTGGAAGCATTTCGACGACCAGTAGCTACTCCGCGCTAGTTCCCGTGTACCAAAACAAGCTTGAGGACCTTCTCCAAGTTGCAAAAGCGTCCGAGGTCCTGCCGTGCTTTGTCGATGTCGTCATGGTTCGGTTTACTCATGCACGAAGCAACGGTCGGCAGAATCATCTATGGCGGGCTGTGAATCTTCAAGATCGAGAGTGTACTTGCCGGAAGTGGCAAGACAGTCGTTTCCCGTGCGTGCATGCGATACAAGCGGCCATTCGGAACGGAAGCCACATCTCTACACTTTTCGACTGGGACGTGTTCTCCGTTGACGTGTTCAAGAAAAGCTACAGCTACCAGTTTGTGCCCGTGTCAATGACCGCCACGCTGCAGCGGGATCGCTCACTGCGCATCCCAGTCATCATCATGCCGCCAGAAGAGTCTGGTAAGAGAGGAAGAAAGCCGGGGCCTAAGCCGAAGCACAAGCGGAAGAATCCTCGTGTCGGAGCGGCAGCTAATCCAGGCGTCGCGATGACTCAGTGACTCTACAGTACTCACGCTCCATAGCCCGCGGTACACAGCTACACAATAACCGTTTATTATACACTTCATATTGCTCTAAAGCCCAAAGTGCACAGCTACACAGTCACCGTTTACTCCATTATTGATCATCGTTATTGACCATCGCATTGATGCCGATAACCAGCATTTTTCTCGGCGTTATACACCCATTTGATTTGCCAGTTAGATTCCGCGACATTCGATTTAGAACCATATTATTGGCAGAGCCAATTTCTGCGACAACATGAGTGAAGTTCAAATAACCTGTTATGTGACGCACTGATACCCCGTTATCTTATCAAACCGGTTCACATAGCTGATAACGAGCAGCCAAACATTTTAGACAGGGTTTTTCTGAGTCAAGCCACACTGAATTTGGGTACACAAATGCCTGTATTCAACTTCAAACTCCTCTGTTCGACTACTGTAAGTCTATCATGGCTAGAATGGCTTGCGGCACAGCGGGCAGACAGGCTCTACGTCTTCATCTACTGCGTGAGCAACGCAAAGCTGCACACAATCTGCGCAGAGGAAGTTGCCGCAGGGTGCGTGGCAGAGTGGCTTTATCGGGACGTCCTGGCAAACTGGGCAGTTCGCCACCTCGACAGGAGGCGGAGGAGGCTCTCCCCCCTTCTCCTCCTCCTCCTCGGTCATGTCGATAACGAGAGGTGGGGTACGGCGACGGCGGGTACTGTTCACTGGACTGGTAGAGCATATCTGATCGGTCACAATCGCGCGACCGATCACCACGATGGCAACCACAAAGGTTGCCATCTCACGAAGCGCAGCGCGACGAGCTTGGACGTACAGGCGATCGCAGATGCGCTTGACTCGCCTTGCCTCTTCTTCGCGCATGGCGCGTAGCTCGGGGTGCCGTTTCTCGAGGCAGCGTCGACTGGCGACGTGACGCTTCGAGCTTGAGCTGGCTATGTCAGCCAAACAGATAGGGCAGATCATAGTGGAATGGTGGGTTGACAGGCTTTTTTATGGGACTCACAGAAGAGACTCACTGAAGAGTCGTCGTTCCAACCTCAGCGTCCATCCACTTGCGCACCTGCGCGAACCTGCGGACCTAACCCTATCGTCTTCATCCACTTGCAAGTGGATTCCGAGGAATCAGCCAATCCACTTAGGGCTGGACAAAAGGCCTCCTATCCACTTGAAAAGATTAATTCCTCGTTCTGTAGGCCCCAGCGACAGCGAAAGTAACGCATTCGGCGGGGTTTGAACGGCTGTACTGCACCCACTTTGCAGAACACCGCATTTTGCGGTGTTCTATGGACTCCAGCGATCAAGAAATGATTGGCTCAAGCACCATCTGTATAGAGGATAAGAGGTACGTTTACTGTGGAGCATTGTGTATAAGAGGTAAAGTAGTGGGTACAGATAGAGTCTAGCAGGTATTGTTGTCCAAATGTTGCTGCAGTCCCTCCTATAAACTTATAGACCCAAATAGTAGCTGTAATAGGAAATGGCTCGGATTCTTGCAGAACACCGCAAATTGCAGTGTTTTGCCATACAAAAAACAAGATGTACGGGTGGGAACGAAAGGGTTAACCCTTTCGTTCCCACCCGTACATCTTGTTTTTTGTATGGGTCAATTTCGATACTAAAGTGCTTAAATAACCATGATTCGGTCATTGAACGGGATTTGCGGTTGCCACTTCTGCGCTTTTGCTCGGATTTCCCCTCGAATTATAGTTGGATTCTCGTATAATGCCCAGAATTCGGTCATTGAAGGGGGTCTTGCGGTAGGCATTGGATGAAAAGATCCCGTCAGCTACTTTGGCTGGGAAATAGACTCCCGGCGCAGAGAAAGTCATCCGAAGATACCTCGAGCCACTGTCTTGCCGTCGAACGCACCATGCGATACCACTGGTACCTGAAGAACCTGGCTATCGGTCCTGCTGGCATTTCATTCTGGTTGTCATCCCGAATTTTATCATTGGAAACGGTATGGAAATCAAATGCATGCCGCGGAATTCTGGCCTTCCGCGAGATACCCTCCGACGTCTCGCGCGTGCGCTCGACGAGATTGCCGGTGACCATACTGAAGATTCGCTTCGCGCCGTCACGCCAAGCGAAGTGGTGGGCGATAATGATGTTGCTGCGCTGACCCGCGCGGTGCTGGACTGCACTGGATCGGTGACCAATGTGGTTCTAAGCTGGCATTACGTCTGTGCCGAACGACTTGCAACGAAACCTGTGCTTGCAAAAGACATCGTGTCGACAATCGAGTCCCCGATCGCGTGCGTGCTGCTGTGTGTTGCAGGGCAGGGTGTAATGACGCTCGCTAGCAGTGCGACGAAACCGGTTGCGAAAATGCAGTCAGTGCGTTTAGAACAAGGGCAGTGCGCAGTGTATCAGTCCGACAAAGTGTACACGATCGAAAATGGAACTGCAACATACTTACACTGCGTATGCGCGCGCGAAGGTTGTGATGCGTGCGTTACTGTACACCACCCCGTCAAGTTTCCGTGTCCGTACAACTTCAGCGCCGAGCTCGGTGATGTTCGTGCATACCCGAGAAACTTCCAGCCCACGAACGAAGGTGACTGCAACTATCGCGGCGCTAGGTGGAAGAATGTGCTTGATCACCTGTCGTTCTGCAACGTAAACCCAAGGAGAGACAAATGCCGCGAAAATCGAGTGGAACGTCGCGCTAAGAACAGAGTTTTCGTACGATGCGAAGAGTGCGACCACGAACCGTTTACTTCACGAAACTCGCTCGTGAAGCACAAGGGCAGACACCACCGCACTCTTTTATCAGATGCACAAGCGGCGGAACCGTCGTCCGGAAAAAACAAAGAATCACAAGTGGACGTGCAAGACGAAGACGAAGACGATTACTCCTGGTTGTTGGCTCCGCAAGAGTTGGATTTACCTTGTGACAAGACGCAAACACGGAAACCGAAGTTGAAGCGTCGCCATCGGAATGGAAATACCCCAGAAGCCTCTGTCGAGCAGGCGCCACTTCTCGAGAATTTCAATCTCTGTCTGGCACTGCCACCGCTCCGTCCATCGGACCAGCTGGAGCCGCACTCGGCGGACCATACGTACGCTGTGGTTGGGCTAATGCTCGAGGGGATCTCGCGTGCCGATGTTCGACAACCACGCGGCCGTATGGAGTACAATGTCGGCGAGATGACATTCACCGGTGTCACCGCGATTCTAGACGCCTTCGGTGATATCGGGCCGGATGATGTGTTCGTTGACGTTGGCGCCGGTGTCGGCAACGTCGCACTTCAAGTGGCGCTCGAGAGTCGCTTCTCAGTGTCACTTGGAATAGAAATGAGGGAAGAGCTGACGACTCGAACGAGAAGGATTCTTCAGTCGCATACACACGTGGAGCCTCGACTCGCGAAGGTCGTCGTGATTGCGGCGGACATCACACGGGAAGATATGGCCGACGTTCCGCAAGTGATGCGAGCAACGCACGTTTTTTTCCACAACACCGTCTTCCTCGAGGCTGCTACCCAAGCAGTGGAGATGCTGTGTTGGTTACCGAACATCCGACACATTGCTCTCACCAAACAACCTTGCACTCGCCACCGTGAGAGTTGCTCGAAAGACTTCTGCAAACTCATGCAGCTGCAGTCAACCATTCGCGTGTCTGTCTCGTACACCGACACCTTGGTAAACGTCTACATCTACACGAAGTCAGAAACATTTGTATAATTGAGGAAGCGATACTAAAATTTCCTACTTAAATATCAATGGTAAATGTGTCACAACTCATTCAGCAGGCAAAACTCGTCGTACGTACGACAGGCTGTGCAGCCACTGGCTCACCCACGTCACGTCCTCCAACACGTCCTTCTCATGGATCGTGACTTGTTGACCGTTGAACGACAGCTCCATCACGAAACAGTGTCCGATTTTCGGGTTGGCCCATCCACCAATCAAGTAGATCCCGTCGGCGAGGCCCAACTTCCCTAGCGATTGGACAGTGTGCCCTGAGCCGGGAGACAAGTTCTTGTCGACCGTGGCCATGTCGATGCCACCGACTTGCGCGATGAAGGTCCTGAGTGCCGTCCAAGTCACGCCCTTATTTTCCAAGACAGCTGGGTCCACGCCGCGTCGCTTCGCTCCAGCAGCTCTGTAGTCGTCGATCATCTTCTGTGTGACGATCTTCTTGGAGCCGATGAGTTCCAGCGCGATTCCCACCGCGTCGTAGCCACAAGCCATCTTGTCACCGTCCGCACCATACGCTTTCGACTTGCGGAAGTCTGCGATACGCTTTTGTCCTTCGGGAGAGCTCTTGAATTCGGCTAGAGTCGCACACTTGGACTTCTTCCACAGAATAATTGTCAGAAGATCGTCGTAGAAGACATTGATGTCATAGACACTACGAACTGGAATCCACTTGACCACCTTGCGGCCGTTCTTGTCTTTCTTCTCCTTGTAGACAACACGAACGTCGACCAACTCGTTAGCGCGGTTTCTTTTGGCATCGATGATGCGTTCGATCTCGTCGTAGTCCTTGCCCATTGGCGTCTGGCGTAGGCGCGTGAACTGCTTGGGATTGAAAGGACTTGCGCCTGTGGAGGGCTGTGCTGACTTGGGTGATGCTGTCGCTGTGGCTGGCTTGGCCGTCGCTGGCGTCGTAGCTGGCTTGGCTGGCGCTTGCGCTGTACCTGCCTTGGCTGGCGCTGTCGCTGTAGCTGGGTTGGCTGGCGCTACCGTTGCTGCTGGTGCTGCCGCTGCCGCTGTAGCCGTAGCTGGCGCGGTAGCTGGCTTGGCTTGCGATGTCGCACTAGCTGAGTTGGCCGCTTTCCTCTTCTCCTTCTTTTTCAGGGTCTTCTGGATCTTGGATCTCTTCAGCTGCGCCTCACTCTTCTTTCTCGGAGTGTGTTTCCGCTTCTTGGTCGCAGCCACACGTCGGAAGTCGCTTCACCCACAACCTTGGTTGCAGACGCAGCGTCGGAAGTCTCTTCACCCGCAACGTGACTTGATTTTGCCCTTGATTGCATTCGCTTCTTCCGCAATCTTGCGGATTCCTCGCTGGCAGTGCTGTTGTCCGATGTACTGGCATCGTCTGACGACGATTCATCCTCACGACGCCGCTTTCGTGTCTGGATAGCAACACTGCTACCCGTACTAGCAGGTTCTTCGTCTGCATCGCTTGGCTCGTCTTCCTCATGCTGATCTCCTTCGGAGATACTCGAACTTTCAGATGTGGCATATTGCTTGCGCTCCTCGTCGTCTTCCACGTCGTCATCGACAGCGTCGTCGTCATCCCCTTCATCTTCTCCGTCTTCATCGGCAGCCGCGTCATCATCCCCTTCGTCATCACCTTTATCTTCATCGGCCGAGTCGTCGTCTTCCTCTTCGTCTTCTCCGTCTTCATCAACAGCGCCGGCATCGTCAGCTACTTCTTCTGCCAGCAGTAGCTCATTTTCACGGTCCACAACAGCGGTGTGCCGTCGGCTGCGCCGAACTGCCGTTTGAGGCGCAACCCTACCACTCCCGCCACCAGAACCCGACGGCATCAAGCTCGTCGTCGAAGACGCTGTAGCTCCACCCTCACCATTTGCCGCACGAGCGCCTTCCAGCGATGGCGACGACGCGGCGTTCGTAGGAGTCGCCGTGAGAGGGCCATCATTCACACTCGCACCGCCGCCGCGTGGACTCGACGAGACGACCCCAGATGCCGACGCGTGGATTTGCGGGAGCGTATGTGCCGTGGCTGCCCTCTTCCCCGCCGCGAAGAGCTGTACAAACGGTCGCACAATTGCAGAGACGACGACGTTACCGGCAGCATTGGAAACAGGACGCTCAACGCTTGGAACGGGAAGATCGTTCGAGCCCAAGGCGTGCGCCATCGTTCCGTCAGCGTTGCTGGCCTCCATGGTCGCGTCTTGTATCTTCTCATCATCATTCGTCTTCGCATGCGGGGACGTGGTGGCTGTGCACGTTTTCTCGGCGTCCTCGCGCGTCTGCGGGGCGTCTGCAATCATTCCGTCGGCGTTCGTGTTCGCGTCTTGTGTCTTCTCGCCGTCTGTCGTAGGCGTCCTCGCATGCAGGGACACGGGCTGCGACGATAGGCTCACATTCGGAGTGAGAGCGCTGGTGCCTGGGTTGATTGGCGGGTCATGATTTGAACGGACTGGCACTTCAACGCTACGACTCTGCACGCCCGTGGAATCAGCCACTGTGCGCTGTGGGTCATTACCGCTGCCGCCTGCAGCCATCGTGTCAGTCGTCCTTGCACGACTCTGGAGTCTGCGCTGGGCGTCCTGACTCAATGCCGCTAGCAGTTGCAGCCAATCGCACCGGCCTGCCTCGCGCCGTACACAGGAAGGGGCTAAATCCACTCAAAATGGAGGATTGGCGAACCTCTGAGCACGACAGCAAACCACGCACAGCAGCCAACCCTCTTGAACA
This sequence comes from Pythium brachiatum, assembly GCA_023337615.1. Lineage (NCBI taxonomy): Eukaryota > Oomycota > Peronosporomycetes > Pythiales > Pythiaceae > Pythium > Pythium brachiatum. Next base: position 2,842 of record JAADXI010001003.1, on the reverse strand, counting down.
CGCACTGCCGCCAGCGTCCAAATGCGCGAGCAGTCTGCCAACACCAAGTTCCACCAACCTACAGCGATAAAGTAACCAGTCAATACATAGCGCGGTGACGGTCAATACCGCAAGAGCTCATTTTCGTACCTTGCTTGGCTCGCTTGACCTCGACTCGCAAAAAAAGACGGAATGAGAGAGCTTCTCAGCCAGGGGGCGAAAAGCAAGCCGTGGAAGGATACAAGTAACCCTAAACCTGTTCATGGACGAGTCTGATTGAGCAGCGATTTATTCAGACGATGATTTGATTGGCTTTCATGGAGTGACAGCACATCGTCGAGTCTCCGAAGAAACGTCATTGGTACTCGATCGTTGATTGGCCTTGGGAAGAGATGGTAATAAACGGATTGGCTACAAATCCGCCAATCGAATTCGATGTTTCCGCGACGCCTCGCATCCAGTCTATTCCGTCGAGAAGCGAAGAAGGGGCGTGGGTGGGGGCGTCGTGGCGGAATGCAGGCATCGCGAGCTAGCATCTTGGCCGTAGGTGGCTTGGTGTTCAGCGAGTGGACCAGTGGCGACCTTGCGCCGAGCGTGGTGGCGCGTCGTCGGCTGGCAGCGACGAGCATCGCGTCGACAGGTGCGCGCCGGGCCTGATGTTTCCTGCATGCGCAGGCACGTGTTGAATCTGGCGCGATTCCGCCGCAGGTTCAACAAGGGAATCTCCTGCGGAATCGCACCAGCGCAGATGCCAGCTCGAGACCCCGCCGCCCACGCCACTGGTGCCCGCACGCTATGCCTGCGCGGCGTCGCGACATGCCGTGCCTCTATGCTGGACGCCAGCTCAAGATACCGCGGCGATTTGCTTGCTGAGCGAACCCGTGCCTGCTGCGACCCCGCCACCCACGCTCCAGATACCAGCTCGAGCCTCCGTCGCCCACGCCACTGGTACCCGCACGCTGTGTCTGCATGCCATCGCGACATGCGTTTCGCCGAGACCCGTTGCCCCCCCTCACGCGCTGGACGCGAGCTCAACCGGCCGCGCCGTCCCCCCAGCGATGTGGGTCACTGAGACCCGCCGCGCCCCCACGCGTTGACACTCGCTTCACCCCAGCGCTGGACGCCATCCACCGCAACATCCACGCCCATTTTTGAGCTCGTGAAGCCCGCGGGCTGCCGAGACCTGTCCGCCACGCCCTCTGCGCTCTTGATGCCAGTACCTCTGCGCGCTGGACGTCACCTGCCGTGCCACCAACGGCCCTGTCGTCAGCTCCCGATGCTACCGTGCGAATGGTGTCCTTCTCATCGCCGCGACCCTCTGCCGTCACGAACCCACACAGCAGGCGCCGCTCGCAAGCTGCACGACACTCTCCAGGCGTCCGCCCCCGAATACAGCGTTTACTGACGCGTCCCTGTCGATTGCCAGTACTTTCCAGACGCGTCTTCTCGGCATAGCTCGCCGACGCCGATGCTAGCAGCGCCACAACTTTAAGCGCAGCCCTTGCCTGCCCGTTATCTTTCTACTCATGCTTAGTGTACTATTGCGCGGGGCCACCTGCTGTCGAGTGAACCCATGGCACCCGTTGCGAGGGCGTGGTAAGGCTGCGCCAATTCTTGTCACTCTCCCGAGTGTCGATCTCACGGACTATGCATGCTGTCGCTTCGATCCCCCGCCTTTGAGAGGGGGTTTCCCGTTGCAGTGAGCATACTAGGTTCGTGGGGATGATACCAGGTAGTAGCGTGACGACAGGACAGGCATGGCTTTGCTTTCGTTTCTCAACACAGGCAAATGGGACTCATCGTACAGTCAGAATGGTTGAAATGCAGCTTACTATCAAGCGAACCCATCCATCAACACCAACACTGAAAACGATTTGTTACGTACGAGTCTGCGCCAAACCTAGCGACGACGGCTCGACAACTGGATTCGATTGGACGAATTTGACATTCGGGTTTTGAATTCGGTTTGGGGTGACAAGTTCGAGATGACAAGTACGGGGTGACAAGTTCGGGATGACAAGTTCGGGGTGACAAGTTCGGGGTGACAACGAGTTCTATTCGGGTGACAGAAAACTTTGTCGGGATGACACGTGGCTCCCACCCAAACAGTGCCGTGCTGCTGATTGCAGTGCATTCTCCTTTTATCGACAGCGGTGCGATGACGACGAGATCCAATGCAACGATCACTACCAGATCAAAGAAAGGCAAGACCCCGCATACGGAGACCAACACTACTCGAGCTGGCGCCAGCTCGAAGAGAGGGAAGAAGAAAGCTGCGTCAGTGAAAGAGTACGAAGTCGATGTTCTGCTCGAGCGAGATGTCGTCTCGGAAAACGGTGTCGACGGCGAGAAGTTTCTGGTCTCGTGGGTGGGCTACGATTTACCTACATGGGAACCAAGCGAGAACCTGAATCCGGCTATGCTTGCTGCTTTTCTCGATTCACCACCGACTACAACAAACGCGTCTGCCTCCGGTCACTCCATTTCTGCTGGAAGCGTAAACGACGACTCGTCCGGTACTCGTACCCTTTCATCGCGGCGCAAGAAACGCGAACCGCGCGTCGACAGCGCAGTCAACACAACGGATATATCACAGTTGACTGTCGGTATGGACTGTACGGTTGAGGCTGCTGCGGGTGATTCCTCGGACGGTGGCATCGTTTCCGACGCTGAGGATCTGTACGACGTCGAGGAAATACACGGTATTCAAATGAAGGAGGTCGACGGCGTGCTTGTCGAACAGTGTCTTGTTGCATGGGTCGGGTACGAAGATCGTTCTTGGGAGCCGAGCGAGGGACTACCGCCAGACATGGTCGCAGCGTTTCGCGAATCATCTCCTGTATGCGTCCAAACAAGCTCGAGT
>JAADXI010001002.1:0-12253 GCA_023337615.1 Pythium brachiatum | reverse complement strand
CCCTCGAATTACGTCGAGGAGATATCACTGGTAGAGGCTGAAGCTCCGCCTGAAGCCCACGACGAAGACAACGCAGCCAGTGCTGGGGAGGATACTGCGCCTGTGCCTGTGGATGCGCCGCCGTCGGATGTGGATCCGCCATTACAGAATGACGAGGCAATGTAGCCATCTGGGGTCTAGATCTGTAAATACTTCTCGAATGTTGCGCGAAGGTCAGACACCCCTGATTGAGCAACGCACTCGTCACAGACTGGGACACAGTCGCCATAAGAAAGTTCAGCTTTTGGAGCGAGGAGCTCAACTGCGCAAACACACACTCCGAAGATCAAAGCCGAAACGCCCGTCACGCGCGCCATTGCAATTGCTGCGTGGGCCATTCCGGCATCGGCATCCACATCGCCACCAGCCCCCCCCCCACTCTTTTCACCACCACCACTACCACCAGAGCCATTATGGTCCAGTACCGCAGCACGCGCGGCGGCGTCCGCGGCCTGTCGTTCGAGGAAGCCGTGCTCACGGGGCTGGCGTCTGACCGCGGGCTGCTGCTGCCCGAGGCCGCGCAGTTCCCGACGCTGCCGCCCGACGCGCTCAAGCAGTGGTCCAAGCTGTCGTACCAGGCGCTGGCCGTCAAGGTCATGCGTCTGTTCATCGACGAATCCGAGATCTCCACCAGCGAGCTCGAGTCGCTCGTGCACAAGAGCTACAACGACACGACGTTCCGCGACAAGGAGACGGCGCCCGTGGTCAAGGTCACGGACCAACTCCACGTGCTGGAGCTGTTCCACGGCCCGACGTTTGCGTTCAAGGACATTGCGCTGCAGTTCCTGGGCAACTTGTTTGAGTTTTTCCTCAAGCGCAAGAACGCCGGCAAGGCTTCGACCGAGCCCAAGCACGCGATCACCGTCGTCGGCGCGACCTCGGGCGACACGGGCAGCTCTGCGATCTACGGTCTGCGCGGCAAGGAGAACATTGAGGCGTTTATCCTGTTCCCACATGGCCGCGTGAGCCAGATCCAGGAGCGCCAGATGACCACGGTGCTGGACGAAAACATCCACAACGTGCAGGTGCGCGGCACGTTCGACGACTGCCAGGCTATTGTCAAGGACCTGTTTGCGGACGCGGCGTTCAAGAAGCAGTACAGCTTGGGTGCCGTGAACTCGATCAACTGGGCGCGCATTCTGGCGCAGATCGTGTACTACGTGTACGCGTACTTCCGTCTCAAGGAGCAGGGCGTGGAGCACGTGTCGTTCTCTGTGCCGACGGGCAACTTTGGCGACATCCTCGCTGGCTTCTACGCCAAGAAGCTCGGTGTGCCAATTGAGAAGCTCATTGTCGCGACCAATGAGAACGATATCCTGCACCGCTTCTTTGCCACGGGCAAGTACCACCGCCACCAGATCAAGCACACGTCCTCGCCGTCCATGGATATCTGTGTGTCGAGCAACTTTGAGCGTTATCTGTTTGCGCTGTCGGGTGAAAACCCAGACGTGCTGCGTGGCTGGATGCAGGACTTTGAGAAGACCGGCGAGCTCACGATCACGGGCGATTTGCTGAAGAAAGCCCAGAAAGAGATGGGATCGTACGCGATCCAGCAGCCAGAGGTCAACGCTACCATCAGCCAGTACAAGAAGGTCTACGGCTACCTGTTCGATCCGCACACGGCTATTGGCGCTGCTGCTGCTGAGCGCTTTGGCTTTGAGCAGCTCGCGGACCGTCCAGATGCCGCTGTTGTGGTGGTGGGCACGGCCCACTATGGCAAGTTTTTGCCTGTCGTGTCGGGTGCGCTGGGCGTGGCGGAGTCGGAGATCGAACAGCACCCGCTGCTCAAGGCGCTGGAGCAACTGCCGACGCGTTCCGTGGTCAGCGACAACTCGGCTGCGGCCGTCGCGACGCTTGTCAAGGACACGACGGAGACGCGGAGAGCGGCCAAGGCGGCGAAGCTGTCGCTCAAGAAGCACGCGTCCAAGGCCAAGGCCAAGGGGAAGACCAAGGCGTTCGCGTTCGACTCCCAGATCGCGTCCGTGTCGCTCCTCGTGGCTGCCGCGGCGATCGCGTTCTTTGTGCTGAACAAGCGCAAGTAGGAAGTCTACTGTAGTCCATACAAAAAACACTCCCCACCGATACGAACAAAACAATAAAACAACACTCACACACGTTGCACGGAAGCGAGAGGTGGAATAAATTAAAACGCGGTGGACAACATGCAGCACCGACGAAGCAACAAACCGACAGAGAGACGGAGACGGTGGTTGGCTGTGTTCTACTAGTACTACATGAGTGCACACGGGTGGCAGGCGCCGCACTGCGTTGACTGGCTCTGGGCGAGCAGCGCCTTCTGATGCTGGAGCTGCAGGCTCTCGCGTGTGACCGTGACGTGCGACGGACTGTTGAGCGTGCTGGCTGCGCGGAAGCTCTGCTGCGACGGCTTGGCCGGCTCCTTGGGCGCGAACGCGATCCGCTCGCGCGTGTACTGGTTCTCGTACGAGTACTCTCCGGGTCTACACAGACGCAGTCCATCAATCAGTCAGTCAATCAATCAGTCAATCAATCCGTCAGTCATGAAGGAGACAGTGGAAGAACGTACCGAGTGCGCGAGAGCACGCGTCGCCACCCGGGCGGCAGCCGCACGATGTTGCGCGTGTGGTCCGAAGGCGAGAGCAGTCGTCCCACGGGCACGATGATCTTCTTGAACGCGTCCAGCACGTTGGTGGTGTCCAGCGCCGAGGTCTCCACAAACTCCATGCCGTGCTTGGCGGCGAACCGCGCGGCCTCGAGCGTCGACACTTGGCGTGTGTGCGGCACGTGGCTGAGGTCGCACTTGTTGCCCACGAGCACCATCACGAGGTTTTCGTGCGAGTGCTCGTGGACCTGCGCGAGCCATTTGCCCACGTTTTCAAACGACGCGCGGTTCGTGATGTCGTACACGATCATGGCGCCCACAGCGTTGCGGTAGTACGCTGCTGTGAGCGACTGGAAGCGGTCCTGGCCGGCCGTGTCCCACACCTGCGCCTTGAAGCGGCGCTCGCCCACGCGGATGCTCTTGGACGCGAACTCAAAGCCCACAGTGGACTTGGTGTGGGCCACAAACTTGTTCTTGGCGAAGCGCAGCACGAGATTCGACTTGCCCACGCCCGAGTCGCCGATGAGCACGACCTTGAGGATGAGGTCCGGGTCATTACTGCGACCCGACGACGGCGTGTGCGCGCGCGGACTCGTGGTGGCGCTGGACGACGGACTGCCCACGGACATGGTCATGGATGTCATGCTGAAGCGGTGGTCCTGGCCACCACCACCACCGCCTGTGGACGCCGGACCGGACGGCTTCCTCGGAATCTTGGACGGCGCGCTGCGCAGATCTCGCTCGCTCTGCGTGATGAACGGCCGCCGCACGAGCCGCTGCTGCGCGACCTCCTTGGCCGAAATGTACTCCTGCAGCGGGTTCGGCAGCGCCGCGGCGTCGCGCTTGCTGCCCGTCATACTGGTACTCGTACTGCTAGTCGCAGTCGTCGTGGTGGCGAATGCGGAAATGACTGAGATGGCTGCTTCTTCTTCGGCGGAACTGACTGCCTCCTGCGCGTGGAGATGCGGCCACAGTGTATTAGCTGGACGTATGGAGAGAGACAGAGAGAGAGCTTCAAGTGACTGCTCTTCGCTCTTCTGCCTGCAGCTTCTCGGCTTCTTCAATCTCTTCGTCCGGATCGCCCGTCGGTCTCCGCGTGCCTGGCTGCCGCGTGCCGCTTGGAAAATTTTGGGTTTCGGAGTGCTGGAGTGTGGAGGAGCTCGCTTTGATTGTGGGAAAATCTCAAAGAGTGGGAGTTCGCAAATTTCCACAATCAAACGAAGGAAACCCAGAAAGTGGAAAGGACAGTAAGTGCGGATTGGATGATTTCATCCAAAATCAAACGAACTTAGTGGGAGTGAAGCCATGATGTGGAACAGCTACCGAAGCAACTGAAGCCACTGCGCGTAGTTGCGCTCCTCCCACTCAAACGCCGACGAGCGCGGCGTCTTCTTGTCTTTTGGTGCGGTTGATTTTGGTAGGAGTGCATGAGACGTTGTGGTGCTGCGGTTGCCTTTCTCAGTCGGTGCGGCTTCTGTGGGTCCACTGGCCTGAAGCTCCTCGCCACTGGCTTCTTGCAGCATCGCATCTTCAACTTCCACGTCTCCGCTCTCCACGTCGCTGGCGTATCCGCCTTCTTCATCAGACTCTCGCTCCGCCTCTACTAGTGCTGGTTGAGTCTCAGTTGCCACTACGTAGCCCTGGACATCACGCGGCCCAGGCGTCGGCAGTAGATCCACCGCCATCTTGAACACGCGACTGAGCAAATGGATGCCTTCGACCTCACTCTCTGTGAGCAGCGTCACTGCTAAGCCGTGCTACAATCGAAAACCAAATCACCGAGTCAAGGCTTCGCTAGCATAGCAGTCCATCCATCAGTCCATTGGTCAGTTCCACAGGCAGACAGGTCGTCAAAGAAGGATATCTTTCCGCCGAAGCGTCCCGTGCGGCCCACGCGATGCAGATACGTCGCGGGGTCCCGCGGAAGATCGAGGTTCACGACGAAGTTGACTTTGTCCACGTCGATACCACGCGCCGTGAGGTCGGTGGACACGAGCACGCGCAGATCGAACGCACGGAACTGGCTCATCACGGCGTTGCGCGTCGCTTGCGACTGTGCGCCGGTGATCGCAGCCGTCGGCCAGCCCTGCGATTCCAGCGCAGCTGCCAAGGCCTCGGCTCGGAACTTGTCGTTGCAGAACACGATGCACTGGTTGAACGCGATCTCCGACAGTAGCGACGCCAGCAACACGAGCTTCGGTTTGAGGTTGAGGTGGTCTGTCGTTGTGACGTGCTTTGGGTTCACGATACGGTAGAACTGACGCACGTGGCGCAACCACAGCTCCGGCTCGGTCTGCTTCTCACGCTCGATCCACGTCGTGAGCTGTTTCTCATCGGACGAGACCAGCTCCACTGTGACTTCGTTTGGTCCACGCACGCGCACGACCTGCGGATCCCGCATCAACCGCACCACGTGAACGAGCTGCTCGGGTGTGAAAGTCGCAGAGAACGCCAGCGTTTGCCGTCGATCAGGCAGCGCCGCGACGATCGAGTCGATCTACAGAAGAGCAGCAAAACCACACTAAAACACTTCACCCTGGTAGTAGCGATGGAACAGCGACACTCACATCAGCGACGAACTCTCCACTGAGCAGCTTGTCGACTTCGTCCAACACCAGTAAGCGGGTGGATTTCACGCGCAGCACGCCGTCCTCAATGAGCCAGCGCACGCGTCCAGGGGTACCGACGGCGATATGGCAGCCCCCACGAAGCCGTTTCTGCACCAGAAAAGGCACTGTTAGCATCCCCAAGCAGCGCAATAGCCACAGCATGCAACGCACCTGGTCCTGCGCGATGGGCATGCCGCCAATCAGCGGCACGACGTTCACCGCGGGACTCTCAGCAGTGATCGCACGCAGCACCGAGTCGAGTTGCATGGCGATTTCACGGGTCGGCGCTAGGATCAACACGAACGGATCCGGCGCGAACACGCGCTGCTCCTGCGGCTGCTGCTGCTGCTGCGTGAGCCGGTGGAGCACGTGCTCTACGGCCGTGAGCCCAAACACCGCGGTCTTGCCCGTGCCGGACTTGGCCTGGCCGATCACATCGCTGCCGAACAGCGCGATAGGCAGCGCCTTGAGCTGGATGGGCGACGGCGCGTGGAAGCCCATGGCCGCCAGCGCGCGTTGCAGCGGTGCGCGCAGAGGAAGCTGCGCGAACGTCGTCGTCCCCGACGCCGTAGCGTCGCCTCGCCATTGCGTATCCATCGGAAATGGGCGAATACGATGAAGAGCTCATCAGGTCTCAGAGGATTTTGTAGATAGTACTGTATCCTTCTCAATAAAAGCCTCCTACTGGTTCGGTTTTGTCAGTGGAGCGAGGTAGATGTCACTACTGTCCACTTCCGTTGCGACGTCATCTCCATCTTCGACTTCCCGGTCTCACTTTTCCAGCGAGAAGCTCCGTGGGAACGATGTGGTCGTGGCTGCTGGGCGGCGGCAACGCCAACAACGCCAACGGCGCGTTCTCCTCCCCCTCTTCGTCCTCTGGTCTACTGGGCCGCGGCTCGCGGCTCGCCAGCTTCCTGGGCGCCAAGCGCGAGTTCACGCTCGCCAACATGCAGCAGCTCCATCACCAGCTCCTGCGGTCGGCGGAGCTGCCCGACGCCGAGATCGTGGAGCTGCTGCGCGTACTCAGTGAGTTCCTCATCTACTCGGACCAGAACCGCGCCGACACGGCGCTGGGCAGCCCACCAAGCGTGGAATTCGCGGCCTCAACAGCCAGCGCCGGCGTGTTTTTCGAGTACTTTTGCGAGAAGAATATCCTCACGCTGCTCGTAGCGCTGGGCGAATCCACGCCGCACGTCGCTGTGCAGATCCAGCTACTGCAAACGCTCAGTATCTTGGTGCAGAACATTGCCACGCGCACGTCGCTGTACTATCTGCTGTCCAACAACGCGGTCAACAAGCTGCTCGAGTGTCCATTTGCGTACGACAGTGACGACGACGTGCGCGACTGGTTCGTGACGCTGCTCAAGGCGCTGTCGCTAAGGCTGAACGAAGACACAGTGCAGTTCTTCTTTGACTCGGAAGCCAACAAGTTCCCACTGTATTCACAGGCGCTTCGCTTTGGACGATGCTCGGAGACTATGATCAAAGTGGCCGTCAAGACGCTCATGCTCAACGTGCTCAAGGTGCAGGACGACCGCGTGCGCACGTTTCTGTTGTCGTACCAGAAGATGGCGTACTTTGCGGACGTCGTGGAGGTGGCCAACGAGATGGCGCTCACGATCCAGGGGCTGCTGAATATCTGGACGCCCACAGCCAACGCCGTGACTGATAAGCTGGAGGAAGCCATCGACGCGTACATCGACCACTGCTTCTATCTGCAGGATATTCTCGACGTGAATTTGCCTGAGCTCTGCTACAAGGTCGGCGATCTGCTGTACACGCGCCACGTCAAGCACCTGTTGTGTGTGAGTATCCTTCCCAACTGTAACCCGCCGCCGCAGCGGATCTCCACGCGGCTCGCGTTGTACCTTCTCACACGGTTGCTGGGCATCTTGGAGCACGCGCCGCTGGTCAACGCCATCTCGTTCCTGTACGTTACTGGGGTTTGTTCGGATAGGATGGATTTTGAAACCGGAACTGACGTATTCGTGTGTGGAATACTGTAGATTGCTGAGCCCAGACGCCCATGAACGCAGCCAGTACTCAACGGTCTCACTCGGTGCGGGGTCGTTCCGCAAAAGCAAAAGCAAAACCAAACCGGCAGCGACGCACGACGAAGGAGCGAAGGCGTCGAAACCGGTAGAAGCCAAGCCAGGGACCACAGAGGCAGCGAAGGCACTCAAAGAAGAAAGAGCCACGCTAGATAAGGAGGCAGCCAAGACGTCGCGCCGGTCTGGCAGTAAGAAGCCATCGTCCAGACGACGCATCGTGTTTCGTGCGCACGCGGCGGGGGAGTGTAATTCGCCTGTGTGTTATCTGCAGACACGCTACAGCCACGGCGAGTGGCCGCTGGAGGAAGTGCGTGCGTTTGAGTTACGAGAGACCAACGTGTTTCGCCAGTCGCTGGTGACGCTGCTCGATTCGTCCGACGAAGTGCTGTCGTCCACAGCGCTGCTGGTGATCGTGGCAGCGATCAACAATGGTGCAGTGGACCACTCGCTGCTGCGAGAGATGGATCTGCTGCCGTATCGGTTTCGTAAGCACCACCACCACCACCACCATCATCATCATCAGAAGTCGCTGTCGCTGAATGTCACGGCGAGTGAGAAGCCGTCAGCCGCTGAAGGTCAAGACGCTGACTCGTCGGAATCCTCCGATTCGTCCTCATCAGCAGCAGCAACCGAAGTTGGCGCTGTAGACGAAGTTGAGGCGGAAACAACGGATTCGAACACCACCGAAAGCCTGACCGACACACCAGCCGCCGCCGCCACATCCAGCTCTTCCTCTCAATGGCTCATTGAGCGTGTGCTGAAGCTGCTGAATGGATCCACGGACGTGCGGCTACTCAGCACCCAACTCTGCGCGCGGCTACTACTGGATCTTGTGTGGGACAAGCACGCAGCTCAAAAGGAAGACACGACGCGCCTCACAAGCGACCACGCTGAGGCACTAGTTGCGATCCACTCGGTGTGCACGCACCAGGTCATGCAGAGCATGCGCGGCGCTATGGCCGACGTGGATCTGTTCATCTACGTGCTGGAAGACGAGTACGCCGACTTTCAGAAGACCACGTTTCCCGTGGCCTTGAGCCTCAAGGCCTCGTCTCCGTACGAGTTCCTCGTGCCGCTGCTGTCGCCAAGCTCGGATGTGAGCGACCACAAGCCGACGCTGCATCTGCGCCACCCCGTGAACGAGATGGAAGTCTGTCGGAAGGCCATGCGCACGTTTCTCATCGTGCGGCGGCTGCGGGAGCTCGCCGACCGTCGCTACGCTGACGACAACCTCAGCGACCTCGTGGCTTTTCGGCATCCACACACGGAAGCGCTGGCGTCCGTGGCACCGAGTCGACTCAGCATCGAGTCTATTGACTTAGGTGGCATGGTGTTTCTCAAATGTATCTGGCGAGAGCAGCGGTTCTTGTCGTCACCGGCGCGGCTTTTGATGGCGATGAATCCAGAGGTATTGGCGTTTGTAGAGCGAGACCCAGCATCCACGACCAGCGAACGGAACGACGGCGACGACGGCGGCGACCGTGGCTTCGTGCGGTTGTTCGCGCCCATCCACCGTGTGTTTGCGACGCTCGATAGCAAGGATGAGTTGGTTTTACACTTCACAATCTCATCGGCGCTGCCCGTGGAGGGCTGTCGCACGTATCGCAAGGCGTCTCCCAAGGAAAACGCCTGTCGCAGTGCACTCAAGAGCTGGCATGCATCCGTGCTGTTTGAGAATGCAGAGGACGCCAAGCAAGCCAAGGCCAACGTGGATCTCAGCCGCGCAGAGGTGCGGGCGTTCAAGCTGCTCAAGATCGAAGAGGCGCTGAGTGCGCACGTCCAGATCATGGGCTCGCAGTCGGCGAGTGGCGGCCATGCGACCGAGCAACGAGACTCGACCGCGTCGAGTGCAGACGAGGAATCCGCCTCAGTCACCCCCACAGTATCAGCAGCTACAACAACAGAACGAGCGGCGTGAAGAGCGAGTCAACCAGCAGCGCACGATAGAGTAAGTATTATATACACCACACTGGTCATTCACCCACAGGTTCAAGGAGAATGCCTAGAACTTGGTGGCCTGAGTCTTGGCCATGGTGCCTGCCTGCGTGGACGCTGGTGCGGGCGTCGTGGTGCCCAGCGCCTCGGCCTTTTGCTGGACGAACATCGCGCGGATCTCGCTCGACTGTGCGTTCAGAAACTCGCCTGGGAACAGCGTGGCCGCGTCTGCCGCTAGACTGCGAAGGTCTTTGGTGTTTTTGAACAGCGACGCGACCTTGGCGACCAATTGCTGCACCTGGTCCGGCTCAGTGTCGCTGTAGATCGCCTTGGCCGCCGCAAGCAGCTTGTCGATCGCACTCTGCCGCTCCTGCGCCAGCTCCTGTTGCAGCGCCCGCACGCGCCGGAAGATCTCCTTGCCGTCCACATCCTTGGCCTCCTTAGGGAACAGCGCCGTCGCGTGCTGGAGCAGGAACTTGACGTCGCTTAGCTCTTTGATCTCGGCGTAAATCGACTGCACCATGGCCTCCACAGTGCTCGGATCAATGCGGTCAAAGTACAACGCGCGGATCTTGAGCTCCAGGTCAGCGGCTTTCTTCTTGCGCTCGTTCTCCGTCTTGAGCTTATCGAATTTGGCTCGGAATTGCGTGGCGTCCACTGCCTCCAACGCCGCCACAAGCGACGCGCCGACTGCGAGCGACGGAAACAACCGCTCGGCACTGCGCAACACGCTCCGGATCTCGTCGGCCAGAGGGAACCGCTTGAGCACACGCTGTATCGTGCGCTTGAGACAGGCGTCGCCAGCTACGTCGCTCCGTTCGACGCGGTAGATCTGGTCGTGGAGCGCGTCGTACAGCTCGCGCTTGAGCTTGGTGCGTTCGTCCTTGCGCGTGAGTTTGCGCAGGATCTGCTGGCACCGCTGCTGTTGGATCTCTTGGCTGTAGGGCGATGGCCCCGTGGCGGTCGCTGTCTGGAGAATGCCCTTATCGATCCATCGCTGTTCCAGTGGCGTGCTGCCAATGTCTAGCACGACCAAGTGCAATAGGCGAGCGAGTTCACACGGCAGCGTCTCCAACGCCGTCTCGCTCACATCCAACACGCGTAGCTGAGTGCAGTTAGAGAGTGACGGTGGGAGCACAGACAGCGTCGGGTTGCCGCTGAGCCAGAGGAACTGGAGGTTCGTGAGCAACGCGATAGTGTCGGGCAGCGCTGCGATTAAGTTGCCACTCAGATCCAAGCGAAGCAGCGTCGTGGAGACGCCGGTGGTGAAGAGCTGTGGCGGACATGCGACCAGGTTACAGTGCGCGAGCTGCAGCAGTCCGTGGCGCTTGGCGTCCTCGATCTTCTGTAGCACGCTCGTGCTGTTCAAGCCCATCGCTGCTATGTCCAATGCACACGAAGAGACACTTGCGCCACGACGAGTCAATGGATACTGCGTGCATTGTATTAAATTAAATTAAATTAAATGCCCGGGTTGCGGTGGAGATACGGCAGGTTGCTGGCCAGCGTCTTGATCTGCAGGCGCGCGCCTTGCTCCTCGTCGATCGTCACGATGCGTGGGTTCACCACGCCGTTCTCACTGGCCACACCGTCACTACCACCACTAAGCAGCTTGGCCTCCACGCGCTTTGTGAGTGCAGCAACAGATCGCACCGAGTGGACCGAGCGGATGGACTTGCATTCCGACAGCACTGTGGATGCTACGCTTCGGCTATCGTCATCGTCGTCGTCGTCGCCATTCGCACCGTTCTTCCATCGCAAGAGATCGTTGCCGTTCATGGGTCCTCCACTGCTGCTCTTGTCGTCGAGCCGCTGCTGCTCACGCTCGAGCTTTTTCTCCTCCGCTTCCTCAAAGTCCACGATGCTCTGCAACTGTGAGAGCTGCTGCTCCACTTGCACTACGCGCGCCTTGATCTCCACGTCGTCCATGAACTGGTCCAGATCCAGGTTGTTGGCAAAGTCGATGAGATCATCGGCCTCTTGGTCCTCCATCAGCTCCAGCTTTTCGTCCGCTGTCTCCTTCGTGAGCGCCCACATCGGCCGCCCACGCAGCTTCTTGCTCTTCCCACTATTAGCGGCTTTGTCCTCGGCCTTGTCGTCGCCATCGATCTCGGGGCCGTTGGAACGCACCGCCTCACGGAACTTGGCTTCGCGCTGTGAAAAGCTACGTCCGATTGCACATAAAAGAGACGCAAGTCAGCTCTTTAGAGGAGACCCACGTGCGTGAGTGGCTCTGCTATGGGAGTCTCGTACCGTTCATGGCGGTGCTGCTGCTTCTCCTCGTCGGCTTCCAGCTCCTCCTGTAGCCGCGCGCGCTCCTTCTGGAGATCGTTCAGCCACTTTTTGTGCTTGGACAACGCCGTGTGCTTCTTGTCGCGGTTCACAGCGTGCTACAAAACAGAAACAGTCAGCTTGAAGGCGGTTCAACGTCCAATGGAAACTGGACAAGCCCACGCACAGGCAGCTCCGTGTGGATGGCCACGTTCATGCCCAATGGCTCCGTGGGGATGCCCGCGAGAAACGCCGCCTTGGTGTTGGAGCTGGCGATGTTGCTGCTGCTGCGCGACTCCTTGGCCAGCGTCGTGCTCACGCCGTTGAACGGCCGGTTGCACAGCATCACGCCCTTGTAGTTGCCGATGCTCACGGCCGCCGCCATGTCGCCGCTCATGTTTGCTTCGTGCGCTGCAACCCACGAGATCCTCGCGTGGAGAACTGAGACTCCTGCTACTCACAGACGATTGAGCTCTTAGACAGCCAGCTCCCAGTCACGCAGCTTCCTCTACAGTCTTTCGACGGCCTGGGGACTTGGATAATTTTACGCATCCAGCCTCTTGTCTTATCCGACGATAGCTCGTCGCCTTGTTCGCGGGATTCGCCAAGATTAGCCGCTGAAATGGGGAGGTGAGGTACACGCATAGGGAAAGAGATGGCAAAATGCAATGCGTTAGTAATTAAATATACGACGGTACGCTGGAGTTGGCTGTGGAGAACGAGGCGGCGCTCGAGCAGACTTCCGCGCTGCTCGCGTCGTCGAATGT
>JAADXI010001001.1:0-12256 GCA_023337615.1 Pythium brachiatum | reverse complement strand
GATGGTCGAGACGACGGAGACCAAGGTCGAGATGGTAATGGCTCCGCCGGCTGCGGAAACAGCGGAAACAGCGGAGACAGCGGAGACCGTGGAGATCGTGGAGACCGCCGAGACTGTGGAAATCGTGGCGACGATCGAAACCACCGAAAAGGTGGAGGCTGTGGCGACGGAGACGACGGAGACGACGGAGACGATTGCCGAGACCGAGCCGACGGAGACAGAGACGATTGCGGTTGTCGAGACGACGGAAACGACGGAGACTGTGTCATCAGAAGCGGTGGTGGAGGCATCGGAGCCTGTGGTCGCGCCTAGCAAAGGTGATACGACGATGAGAATGTCAGGTGACGGCATTGCTTTTGGTGGAGACAAAATCGGCGGGGTTGGTGTAGAGTCGAGCGGTGCACAGGACGAAGGAGAAGCCACCCGGCCTGTTGAAGTTGTGAGTGGGCGTGAGTCTCAAGCCAGTGGTCAGAGCACTGCAACTCAGAGTGCCACAACTTTAGCTACGACCCTCGTGGAGTCGCTAATGCAGTCGGCGATCGGCCTCAACACGAAAACGACCTGAAGAAACCACGCACCACAGTACGAGAACCCGTGCCAGCGAATCGATGTCATTGACTGTGCACAATAGAGTAGACGAGTGAAAAAAACTGCAACGACAAGCGAATACATATTGCTCTTCCACGTGCCTACTACTACGTAGTACTATCAGAGAACCGTTTTTCGGTGGGAAGCCCTACCGGTAACTAAAAAAACATCCCTCACCGTGACAGGGATGTATGAGTCCGTGACTAAGTATGCCTTTCGCAAGAGAAAAATGATTCACCGTACACATTTTGGGGCTCCACCATACACTTTTTGGGATCGACCATACAGGTCTTATATCAGTACTTGGAGATGCCCTAAGCGGGGATTCCGAGGCGAATCGGACATCAGATTTCACAATGTACTGGCATTATGAGAGGTAATATCGGTTTATAGAGGTAGCGCTTGGACCTGTATCTTCGATCCCAAAAAGTGTATGGTGAGCCTCTCGATCTGTATGTTTGAACCCCCTTCTCCTTTCGCAAAGACTCCACAGACTCGCTCACTGTGCGTCACGCGGAGCGTCCACAGCATGGAAGTGTGAAGCAGTCGCTGATGGGTGAGCACAGCCTACTGTCGAGTTCGAGATGCGGTTCCATCCGTGAACCTTGGAACTTCCGCACACTGTGGACCACCATACGTTGAAGTCGCGTGGGGGAGATTCAGTGCTGCACTTGAAGTCTGCAAGTTACGTTTACACGAGGATCAGATTCGACTCAAAATTCGAAGATTCCAAACCTCAACGTTGGCAGTGACTGGCAGTCACAAAGTGAAGTGCCTGATGCTGTAACCGAGCCAAGACCAGCAATCCACAGTGCCTCAAGTGCCCCTGCCTGGTCGCTGCACTTCAAGGTTCCAGTTCGGATGGCATGAGACCAGTCACGTAAACCTCCATAATCAAATACAAAATACAAAAACATACATCTGAATGGAAGCTTCCGAGCACAACAGAGTTTGGTAACACTTTAAAATACGATATCTTGGATTGTAAGATGGAATAAAATCTCGCAGGAAGAACCCCAAGCTCCATGGCAGGACTTTTGCCAAAATGGGGTATTTTTTTACTGATTTCGCCAAAATAGGATCCAACTGTCAAGATAGGGTGCGATTTACACGATATCGCCAAATTAGGGTGTCCAGACACATTTCCCATAGAGTTTGAACGAAGTGCGAAAATGGCGCCACGGACCTCCCACGGTGGCGCAAAGAACTCTCGGCTAACAATGACCCGATCCTGCGCAAGTGGCTCTACGGGTAGCTCGGATGAAGGCGCGTTCGTGTAGCCTAGGCAACGGTGGTCTAAGAAAGCCTGTAGCGAACCGTTCCAGTCCCAGAAGAGCCTTCTCCAGGCTTGTAGGCATACCCTAATTTGGCGATATCGTGTAAATCGCACCCTATCTTGACAGTTGGATCCTATTTTGGCGAAATCAGTCAAAAATACCCCATTTTGGCAAAAGTTCTCCATGGCATGCTGCGATCTTCATCAGTCATCCGCCCCCACTCATTGAGCTGGTCATGTTACAGATCTGTTGCAGATCTGTTGCTCTGCATCGTGATGCTTTCTTCAGCGCGAGCTCCACCCTGGCTTGGCACTCTCGGCGCGTGCAGCACTGCTTCAGGCTGCTCATTCTCCAATCTGCCTCCACGGTCTCACTTCCTCCGGTCTCACTTCACGCCCTCCTCCTTCAATGCTGCGCGCTCTCCAGGAATCCGGCCAGTTCTCGGTCCTCGCGGCCAACGTCGCCGGTCTGCCGGCCATCATCTCCAGTGGCAACCCGTCGGTCAACTCAGTGGAGCTGGGCAGTCGTCTGAACAACTACGACATCGTGAACGTGCAGGAGGACTTCAACTACCACACCGAGCTGTTGCAGAAGAACACGCACGCGTACGTGACGGCCCACAGTGGCGGCGTGCCGTTTGGCAGTGGACTGAACACGCTCTCCAACTACAAGTTCACGGATGTGGGCGGCACGGACCGCGTCAAGTGGAGCAAGTGCTCGACGTTTGACAGCGCTGACTGCCTCACGCCCAAGGGCTTCACGTACGTGCAGGTCGCACTGGCGGACGGTGTGTTTGTCGACGTGTACAACTTGCACGCGGACGCCGGCACCACCAACGCCGATCTCACGGCACGCTCGGCCAACATCGACCAGGTCACGGACTACATCCTGGCCAACTCCAAGGACGCGGCGGTGCTCGTGTTTGGTGATACCAACACGCGCTACACTCGCTCGGGCGACAACATCCGTAACCTGGTGTCGCGTGCTGGACTCACGGACGCGTGGGTGGCCAAGACCCGCAACGGCGTGCCACCCACGCAGGGCGCCGACGCGCTCGTGTGTGAGCTGGACACGACCACCAATGCCTGTGAGGTCGTAGACAAGATTTTGTTCCGCGGCAACCGCCTGCTGAACCTGAACCTGGTCGAATTCAACACGGAGACCGCCAACTTCTACGACGCCGCCAACAAGAGCCTGTCGGACCACGCGCCGATCAAGTCAGTGTTCAGCTGGACACTCAACTCGGCGATCCGCGCCAGTAACGCGGTGGGTGGACCACATGGCACACCGTTCACGGACGTTGGTGTGGTTCCTACGGCCTCCAAGGTCGCGTCCGTGTCTGTTCGTAGTGGTGCGCGCGTTGATGGCGTTGCCATCACGGTCGGCACCACGACGCTCACGCACGGCAGCACGACCGCGGGTACGCTCACGTCGCTCACGCTCCAGGCCGGTGAGTACATCAAGTCGCTTGAGCTCCACACCGACAAGTACAGCGGCAACACGCGCATCTTCTACACCAAGTTCACCACCAGCACGGGCCGCACGCTGGCTGGCGGCGCCACGACGGCCTCTAAGACCACGATCACGGCGCCAAGCGGATGGCAGATTGCTGGCTTCCACGGCCGATCGGGAGACGCCGTGGACGCGCTCGGCGCCGTCTTCACGCGCGTGTAAGCACGCGTAGGGTTCTCAGTTTTGTTTTTAAAATGCCATGAGCAACATGAAGTATTTCCATTCGTTTTCAAAACTCGTCCCCACAACCTACAACACGAGGCTGCATACAGTACTCTGCACTGCCGCACCTTAGGAGAAACCTTCCATTGGCCACTGCCAGACTCGAACAATCACCTCTGGTGTGAAGTGGAACCTTTGAGAAAGCGCATTGACCAGCGAGATTCAGTTGCACCGCCTTTCTCGCTAGTCTTTAGTGATACTATGTCACTAAAATGAAAGGATGGACAAGTCATAACATCGGGTTCTGCGAATCTGACAGCTAACCTGGAGTGAACCCTTTCGGGTCGCGACCTGTGACTCATGGGTCAGACCCGTGCAGTGTGTTGAGTGGATGGTCTAATCGGATCGTCGGGGAAACGGGTTGGCCCAGCAGTGCGATTTGGTTACATGGTGTAAGAAGGTAACCCCATTCCTCCGAGCGTAACCACCGGTGTAGCCATTTGACACTTCTTCGACAGGCTCGTCGCCGCGAGAGATCTTTATCGTCTGGCGTTCAAATACCAATTCTCTTCTTCCTCTTACTACAGTACTTCGTACCTCCTGCTCGTGTACAATATTCCTACTTCAGATTATGGTACGTGGCCTCCACATCCGCTAGTACGTTCCACTTGACTGTAGCATACAATCGCTCGTGACGCGCGGCGACAGGCCACGAATTGAGCTGCTCGGCCGAGAAGCGCTCACACGTCGCAGACGCGAGCTGGATCGCCACCACACACCGTCTCGCGCCATCGGCAGCGCTCCAGATCGAAGCCTTGATAGCCAAACGCAGGATCTCGGCGTGGTGCGTCTGGCGGATCGAGTAGGTCTCACACAGCAGCTCACTCGAGTCGTCACGGCTGCGGCCGACATAGTCTCCATGGAGCCACGTGCCGCGGTCGCCTCCTCCACAGCCAATAGTGCTCGCGAGGCCATCAGGATGGCTCGCAAACACACGGCGACGCTCGTCTAGCACCAGCTTCAGACCGGCACCCGAGGATTTGGTGAGCAGCGAAGTAACCGACAAAGTTACGCCGTCCATGGTGAATTCCACAGCCATCCACTGGCGCAGCAGCAGGATCCAACTCACGGCCGAGCCAAGCGGGGAGATATCATCCGCGTTGGCTTTCTGGGGGTGGAACCAACCGCCTGGACGACGCACACGAAAGCTGCTCGCATCGAGAAGCCACTTGCCGTTCCACAACGGAGCGGTGGTCTTCTGTGCGGCCTGCCAGAGCAGGTTAATGCCCGAGGCCTTGCGTTCATTGAAGTGCACCCAAGCCACACGGAGCTGCGCCACGAAGACGCGGTACCAGCTCTCTGCAGCCCACGTGCTGTCGCTGAGCGCTCGCGCCATGTCCCTACGCAAAGGCATCAACGTCTTCTCTCTGAACACTGCCGTCATCGCATCGTCCACGAGCCCAGCGAGGCCAAGACTCGATGCTGGAAGAGATGGGGCACTGGCTGCTGGCTTCGCACCGGGCAGAGCTTTCGAATTTGTGGCTGGAGGTGTTGACTTTCGGCGGTTGCGCACGGTCGCGTCGATTGCACCGTGTAATCGTCTCACGAACTGGATGAAGAGTACGCGGATGTGTTCGCTCTCTAAGACTTCGCTCTGATGGGAGTCCCAGGTCGCCTGGAGCAGCTTGGCCACCGCATCCGACATCGCCACCTCCACCAACACGTCCAAGCACGTGGCAATCACGGTGCGAGTATCAGCGTGGGCGTACTCCACACCACCTGACGGTCGGGTAGCATCCTCTGCAAAGGCACTGAGACAGAACGCTCGAGCGAGCTCACTCAGCCGCGCAGTGACGCGTCCATCGCAGTGCTTGGCCGCGATCGTCTCAAACCACTTCTTGCGCAGGCGATCGCTCTTCTCTCGCAGGCAGAACATCACTTCATGAAGCGACAGTCGATTGAGCATCACAAACAATACGTGGAGATGCAGCACACGTTGGGCGTCGTCACTGTGCTGTCGCCACCAAAACGTCTTCGCGGCAGGCGAGCTGGCCTTGCGCTTCCGCGGCGCTCGTGGCACTCCCTGCTCCTCATCCTCTTCCTTCATACGTACATCGTCCGAGAAGGAAGCTCTCCGATCAGACTCGCTTCGCCGCGAGTGCTCCTGCTTGGGCGCCACCATCACAAACGGACTCGAGTTGGCTCGCCGTCTCGCGAGGTCCTTGGCGAGCGACGATACAGCCACATCAGGACACCTGGTCTCGGACAATCGAGGCGCTGGACTCGATTCACTGTCGCTGTTCGAGTCAATCGCTTTCGAGTTTGTGCGAGGCGGAGGCGGCGTCTTGGTTGGCGTTCCTATTGTCGAAGTGCTCGCGTTTCCATCTTCTTCTTCTTCTGATGTGGCTGATGGTCCTTGATCTTCCAGCGCAGCGAGCGGGTCGTCGTGCTCTGGGATCGCTGGCTTTTTCACTTCTCCACGTGCGCGGCGGTAGGACACGAGCTTGAAAGAAGGCGACGCCAGCCGTCCAATGACCTGGACGCGCTCGACGTCTCCATGGTCAGCCGAGGGATGGCGCGTGCGCTGTAAGATGTAGACTGTGAGATGGTGGCGCATTTCGCGCTGGTTCTTCGTCGCGCCGCTTTCGTAGCTGTAGTACCAGCGAGGGAAGCGATGGTTGTTCATCACGTACAGCACCGAGTTCTGTTGACACAACAACCACACTCGGTCAGCTTAATACAATTCCCCCAATACCGTTAACGGAGACCGTGGAGCACTTCCAAACCTTGGCGACTTCTCGTTGTTTCACGTCGCTCTCCTTCTCTGCTAGCACCCAGGCCGTGGCGTTAGCGTCGTCCGGGTTCGTGCTGAGCAGAGCTTTGGGGATCGTGAGCGCGCTGCCGATCGCCACGCGGTGGCGCGGCTCCTGCTGCTCCGAGGTCTCAAAGCGAGCACACACCAGCAGCTCATCCAGCCGCACAGCACCCACGTTCTCAAAGCTCACGAGCACTTGTAGCGAGCAGCCGCAGTAGCATCGCGGCATGTGCTCGGGGCAGCAGTGCGGGAAGCAGCGCATGATCTACATACATCAGAGATGTCAAGTCAGGCGTGGCACAGCTAAAGATCCCACGCTAATCCCTGCGTGGCGAGGAGCGTAACGCGACGAGATCTCAGTTATGCTACCCACCTTGGTGCCCTTGGTGCGGTTGCTCCTGTGGGGTTTCAGACGTCGAAAGAGCGAGCAAAGTGAGCGAACCACACACCGTACGAACAGCGGATGACTAGGAACCCAAACACTAAGGAGGAATCGCCCGACGTACCGCGTGTAGGTGGCGTTGAACAGGTCATGGCCGCAGCTGAAGCGCAGGAACTCGCAGTTGACCACGCGCGCCATGGCGAGCTAAGCGATGGTTCGGTCTGTCTGTGTGGCGAGTGGAGAAGCGCGAGGCGTCGCGATCTTGCGGGGGAAGGCTCAGGCTGAGGCGTGGGGCACGTAGGGGTACCACAGAAACGGACTGCTCACACAGGGAGCTCTCGAGCCGACGCGTGGGTGGGGCAGAGGTCGCGTAGCGGCGGTCGCTGGAAACAACTCGAAGCTTTTGGCTCGCAATTTTCGTTCGAGAGCTGTTCGTGGAAGGATTGTTGGGTAGATGGACGCTTTTATTAGAGCGCGGTCGATACAAACAGAACGGGAATCGGATAGCAAAAGAGAACCGTATTAGAGCGCGGTAGATGCGACCAAGCCCGTACATACACCCAAACGGTGTCTGTCGCTTTTTCTTTGTTTGGGAGCAGGGGAAGGAGGGATGATGAATGTGTGTTGTCTGGAGCGGAGGACGAGGAGAGGCGACGCCAGAAAGTCGAATTGTGTGGGACACTGCCTGGGCACGACAACCAGTTACTGGAGGTGTGCCGAAGGTTGCGCGAACGTCCGGAACGTGCCGGTCTCCAATAAAGGACTCTAAACCCTAGACAGAACAAACCTGCCGAGTGGCGGCGCAGCGACGTGGGGGGGGGGAGGAAACGAAAGGAAGAAGGTGGTGATGTGAGGGACCTGCAGATTGGACGCGCAACGAAGCCAGTTGTTGAAGGAGATTGAGAGTGGCACGGTTTTCGGTGTTTGGCGCGGGTCCAAGATGCCCACGTGCTGCATGACGCTGTACGGTAATGTACTGTAAACCCATGGATTTCCATTGCGGTGGACGTGAAAAAAGCTTACAGCACACACGCTGCTCCGTCCCAGTGATACAGAAGTGTATGTAGAGGTGGAGGATTGCGGCCACGATCCGGCAGGAAGATCGCATGAGGATACTCGTGCGGATGCGACGCCACGACTGTTCGAACGGAGGACTCCTCCTCGTGTCTGTGTCCACCAACACCCAGTAAACGACCCAAGTACATCGGAAAACTGTGCGTGCGAGCGATGAGTGCCAACCACTGGAGGAGGAAGTGAAGCGACAATGGCAATTCGTTTGTTCAGAGATTGGCTGACGTGGCGGGGCTGCTCAGCGTTTGTTTGGAGACGGATTCCAGCGCTCTCGCTGAGCAATCTCTACGCAATCCGCTCACACTCATCACGTGTGAGTCCATTGCTCTCCCGCAGCAACGCTGGTCCTCGCGGCTCTGGGGCCGTGATCGATTCCGTAGGCTCCAACGCGAGCGTGGTGTGATGGCAGCATGCCCGAAGCTTCCTCAGCAGGACATATAGCCAGCCTCAGTATCACATACACCCCCGTAACGTTATGTGCAATTCCGCTCCACTGTACAGCACATCTGGGTCGATAGGAAGCCAGCTAATGGCTGCCTTGGTGTCCTCCTTCAGCGAGCTACGGGTCTCGGAGAGAACAGTGTCATTGATCGGTTTGATTGAACGAGTCCTCCCTCCGCTCATTCGTTCTGTCGAACGATACGTCTCCTTCTCTGGGTGTACCCAGTACATCAGTTCCGCGGCATATTCTCGTTGCGAGTTATTCCCTCCAGCGTGAGTCCTCTACTAACGTTACTGCGAATCCGTCGCCACGCCCGTAGATGTGGAGCATCAAAGGGGAAGCAAATGGCATTTCATCTGTCACTTGAACCAGGCGCATCTCATAGGCACAGCACACCAAGCACTCGCTCGTAACGAACTGAGTTGCTCGCTGTTCTCCAGGCCTTCAATCGCGGATACGGTACTCCTCACGGACAAGCGTCTCCGCCTTTCTCAGCCCGAAATGCTGTGGAGTGCAGACGACGCCATCGCCTTCCAGGCGCAGATCCCTTCATAGGCAGCAGCTACTTACAGTGGTCGCCTGCATAGTCAAGGGCCGTTGCCACGTACACACACGACTACGCGTTGAACGCCATGCAAATTGCTGAGACCGTCATCGTTCGACTGGAATTTCCGAACACCCATCCATCTGTCCTAGACTAGGAAGTTCAGGGCGGACCACACGAATTACACTCTAACTTTGTCTACGATCGAGGTCCATACAAACGCCAAGTCTTTAATTCTCGAGCTTTCGTGCAACGTCAGCGGTGCGCACGTTGGATCGAACTGGAAGCCGAAATGGGATCTGTCGCCATAAAGCCCGCTACACAGAGCCGTCACGAGCATGCTACAGTACTGGTATAGTATCTCATCGACCACGAGCTGCGCTGTTCTGATTCGTCACGAGACCGCAGTGGTTCATTGTAGAAGCTGTTTGAAGCTGCGCGTTCGACAGGATATTGTGGAGCTCGAGAGCCGAGCGCCTGCTCGGCCTGTGGTGTACGTATCTATCCAGCTTGCTGCATTCCGTTGTGTAGTACTGGATTACACTATTGAGAACGAGAGACGAAGCATACCTCTGCGGCGCGAGGTCCAAGTGTCCACCCACAGAGTCCACTTCCTCCACCCACAGATATCGAAAACCCCTACCGACCCCGTGGCTTCCAGACAACAGCAACCCCACAGCAGCAGCCACAACTGCACACAGAATAGGCTGGGCAATACGCGCTCCGTTGTGGCTGTGCCATTGTCTACATGTCCAAGTGGACGGATGTAGTTCAAACCGTTTGCCGCCCCCGCGACGGTCCGAGTTTCAGTGTTCGCGCTGGTAAGGATGAGCGGCGGTGACGTGTGTCTTGATGCGTCCACAATGACAACACTCTAGCGATCGTGCCGGACTCCACGCGCTTCACAGAGCGTGCGCTTTGATATGGTTATGTTGGAGCAGCTTCCATTGGAAAAGACTCCACGTTCAGAATTCAACACAGAGTTTGCAGCGGCGAACAATCCACAATCCACCAGTAGTCCATCAAGTCAAAGGGATCCAACCCACCCATTCGGGTCGGAAAGCAATGAACGAACAACGATCGACAGGAGCAGCCAAAGGTGAGCGCCTAGGTGGGATGGGATGACATCGACGATACCTAGACGCCATCCCGATATCCGCGAGCCTGGCGGTAGCGACGTTGATGTTCATGAAGCCAATGGTATCGATGGCAAATGACCCATATTGGCGGTCTAATGTTGCGAATTCCTCGGTCTCCCATATGAATCGCATCCGACGTTGTGGTTGTCCACACACAGCAAGCTCATACGCCTATTGTTGCGTCGTCTTGGTCGCCGCTGCGGTCCCGTATCGGTTGCATACTTGCAGTCGCTGCAATTGAGCACACTGGAGTCGGACTGCAGTAGAAGTGGATGCATCGACGTCAAGCGCGCAGTTGATGCGACTCAGATCTCGCCCAGGAGCTGAAATGTGTTCGACACGTCGAGACACGCTCAGCTTTTGCTGCCGCATAACGATTCTTGGACCCGGTGGTTCGAGGAGATGCTTTCGTTCCGTCACATCCGCCTTCAATATCGCACCGATTTGAAATTTTGGAGCTATTCGGCAGCCTTCACCTTGGGTGCTCATATCAAACAACGACTCCGTCGCATCTCCAGTCTAGGGCGAGGCATTCGTGTCCATCCACTCGTCTTTCTCTAGGATACCGAACGGAAGGTGCCTTTAATGAGATCCTGAGCCTGAATCTGAAAGCGTCCAATTTTGAATTCTAGTCTATGACGACTGTTGGAGCTTGACTTCCACGGGCATCTAGAAGATCGTCAACAAAGTAAAGTACTATTTCCAACAGAGACCCTCGTGCTCTGCCGTCATGTATGTTCTCACCCATGGCGGCCACGTAGTACGTGTATTGCTCTGCACCACTCTCGTTGACCATCGGATTGAAATTGCTTTGATATCACCTGTACCACGTCGCAGATGATAATTCCGTGAGTCAGAGAAATAGAGAGCACCTCTCTCCGATATTTATTGTAGCAGCCTCCTACATCCGCAGTCGGTGGGTCATTGTACTCGACGATACAGGCGAAACTAACGAGCTTACAAGTAGATTTTCTTCCCCCTGTTGTTTTTGTGGTGGAGCGTGAGACTGTCGACGACGTACTCGTCTAACGGCACGCGTTTTCCTGTCGGTAGCTTCAGTGCGCAGTCCAGTACATCTTCAGGATACTTGTCCTCCTGGCGAAAACGAGCGTATTTCTGTGCGATACTCTCGGCCGAGTCTTCAACCATCTTAAGTCGCTGCGTTGGATACGCGATCGCTAGCACAGCCAGTAGAAGGAACAAGCCCAAGCCGACGAAAGTCAATGTGAGCGACATCAGTGGGATCTTGAACCGAATTTGGTTCTTCGCGAGATCGCCCTTGAGTTCCGTTGTCCCGGACACATCCACTTCGTGGAAGTACGTGGCCGCCTTGTTCTTGTTCTTGGCCAGCTTGACAGTCTTCACTGCCGCGTCCTGGAAGAGGTAGAACAGTGCGGCGGTGTACAGCGGCTGCCGCGTATCGGTCATGTAGAGATGGTTCTCCTCAAACATGGAGATGTACGAATCAACGGGCCCGGAACACATCGTGCCATTGAGTCCGCCTTGATTCTGGATGGTCTCCGGCCAGTTTGTCTTCTGAAACTTGGAGAGATCCATGTACTCCCACTCGAAGAACTTCTCTGCCTTTGGGTAGTAGAACGGCCGCGTGGTCAACGTGAGAAGCTGCACGGGGCTGAGGCAGCTCGCCTGCAAGCGATCCGCGGGCAGTTGGTCCTGGCCGAGTACCAGTACGCGCTTGTATATATCTGCTTTTGGATCGGCTTTGACGGCTGGTATAGTCACGTTCTCCAAGTCAAACACCAGTCCCGCACACGGAGAAGGCGAGTCTTTGGTGGCGTTGATGCCACACTTCGCCTGGAACTTGGCACTCAGATCCTCAAACTGCCACTCGAGCTTGGCGAATGTGAACACGACGTGGCGTCTCGGCTTGGCGATGTACGGGACTCCGGACTCGTAGCCACTGTCAAAACTCTCCGCACTAATGTACGATCCCAAGCCGTACAAGAACACCGCATTGCCCACTTGCACACAGCCTCTCGGGAAGAAGGTGAAAAAGGCGTCATCATAATCGAGGATCTCGGTTGAGCAGTTGACTGTGTAGGGCATGAGTTGGAGCTGCATCTTGAATGGCACGAGCTCGCTTTGGTCGAGGAAGATGCAGTTGGTCTTCCCACACGCGGCGCGCGGGTTACGATACACGTACTCGTCGCCGACGCAGGTGCTTTCGCGCATGGCCTCAATGTCGCTCTCGCTGATGCCTTCGGCTCGGTAGGCATCTATCAACGATTGCAGCAGTTGTGTGCCATCGCAATAACGGCTTTTCCCGTCGTACCGCAGCGTGTGAGTGTACGGGATGTCCAGTG
>JAADXI010001000.1:0-12260 GCA_023337615.1 Pythium brachiatum | reverse complement strand
GTCGACATCGACGTGATCAACTTCCTCGTGGACGTTGGAACGATCGGTGACTGGAACATGCAAGGTCTGCCGACAGATTCGCTGTCCATCCAGAACGGTATCATGGTCACGCGGTCGTCGCGTTACCCACTGCTGGTGGATCCACAAGGCCAGGCACTGTCGTGGATCAAGAGCAAGGAGTCGGAGCGTGTACCAAGCTACGGCACGACGACGCTGAACCACCCGAAGCTCAAGGACCAGCTCGAGTTCTGTATGGGCGAAGGCAAGGCGCTGATCGTGACGGGTGTGGAAGAAGACATCGATCCGATGTTGGATCCCGTGCTGGAAAAGCAGATCATTATCAAGGGGCGAAGCATGTCGATCAACGTCTCGGACAAGAACATGGAGTTCAATCCCGCGTTCTCGATGTACTTCATCACACGTTTACCCAACCCGCACTTCGGTCCGGAACTGCAAGCCAAGACGACAGTGATCGACTTCACAGTGACGATCAAGGGTCTAGAAGAGCAGCTTCTTGGCCGTGTGATTGGCAAGGAGCAAAAAGCGCTGGAAGAGCAGCTCGCTCAAGTGCTGGAGGATGTGAACAACAACACCAAGGCGTTGTTGGCGTTGGATGCCTCGCTGCTGGAACGTTTGACGTCGAACACTGGTAACCTGCTGGAAGACGAAGAGCTCATTGGCGTGCTGGCCAACACGAAAGAGAAAGCTGCAGAGGTCAAAGACAAGCTCATCGCCGCCGCTGATACAAGAAAGTCGATCAACGAAAAGCGAGAACAGTTCCGTCCCGTGGCGACGCGAGGCTCGGTGCTCTACTTTTCGATCGTCGAGACCTCGCTGATCAACTGTATGTACCAGACGTCGCTGAACCAGTTCTTGGCGTTGTTCATGAAGTCGATGGATGTCGCTGAAAAGGCGGCACTCGCATCCAAGCGCGTCGCGAATATCATTGAGAGTATGACGTACATCTCGTACCGATACATCAACCGCGGCCTCTACGAGCGCGACAAGCTCACATTCGTGCTGCTGTTGACCATGAAGATTCTCGTGAACGACAACCTGCTCACCAGCCAGGAAGTGATCCTGCTCACACGTGGTGGTGCTGCGTTGGACATCAACTCGGTGCGACGCAAGCCGTTCTCGTGGATCTCAAACGAAGCCTGGCTCAACGTGATCGAGTTATCGCAGAGCTGTAAGTTCTTCACAAACCTGCCCCACGAAATGTCCAGCAACGAAGCGATGTGGCGTCGCTGGTACGAAGATAATGAGCCGGAGACCGTGATGATCCCCGACTACGAATCGCGTATTGCAGAGAACGAGACCATCGGTCCGTACCTCAAGCTACTGCTCGTGCGATCGCTGCGTATGGATCGAACGATCTTGTGTACGAAAGAGTTTATCCGAAGCACATCGCAGATGGGCCCTCGGTACGTTGAGCCAGTCACAGATACGATCGAGAGTATCTTTGCTGAGATGATCGCCGAGACGCCCGTGATCTTTTTGCTATCTATCGGGGCTGATCCAACTGAGAGTATCGAACAACTCGCTCGTAAGCGAAAGTTCCCGTCGCCGGCAGTCGTGTCGATGGGCGAAGGCCAGGAACCAGTCGCGCTCAAGGCCATCAATGCTGCGGTTGTGAACGGCACGTGGGTGCTGCTGCAGAACTGTGAGCTGGGTCTCGAGCTCATGGAGCAGATGGAGGAGATCCTGCTCAAATTATGTGAGACCATGGACCAAAACTTCCGCTTGTTCCTCACAGCGTTGCCGAACGACGACTTCCCGTTGGGTTTGCTGCAGATGTCGACCAAGGTCACGAACGAACCGCCTCAAGGACTGCGCGCTGGCCTGCTGCGGTCGTACACAGTCATGGTGGACCAGGACAAGCTCGAGCGAGTGGAGACTTCGCAGTGGCGTCAGCTTTTGTTCGACTTGTGTTTCTTGCACTCGATCGTGATTGAGCGAAAGAAGTTTGGTCCGCTCGGCTGGGGGATCCCGTACGAGTACAACAACGGCGATCTGTCGGCGTGTACGATCTTCCTCGAGAAGCACTTGTACAACGGCCCGATCTCGTGGCCGACGCTGCAGTACATGGTCGCGGAGGTCCAGTACGGCGGCAAGATCACGGACAACATGGACCGTCGGCTCTTCAACTACTACACCGAGTGGTGCCTCACAGTGGAGGCGTGTTCGCCCAGCTTCTCCTATAACCCCGCCGAGCCGATCTTCCGGATCCCGAACGACTTCAACTACCGCATCCCCGTGGCCGACTCGATCGACGACTACCGCAACTTTCTCCACAACTTTCCCGAGGTTGACTCGCCCGAGATCTTTGGTCTCCACCCGAACGCCGATCTCACCTATCGAGTCAAAGAAGTCAACCAATTGCTCACGACGTTGGGAGATACCCAGCCCAAGGGAGGCGGTGGCTCGTCGGGTGTCTCGCGTGAAGACGTGGTGTGTGACAAGGCCAAAGAGCTGCTCGATCGTCTGCCCGAAGACTACATCGAAGACGACTACAAGGTCAAGATCAACAAACTCGGCGGGCTCACGATCCCGCTCAACATCTTTTTGTTCCAGGAGATCCAGCGGCTCCAGCGGGTCATCGCCAAGGTGCGGTACATGCTGCAGCAGCTGCAAATGGCGATCCGCGGTGAGGTCGTGATGACCGAGGAGCTGAGCTGGACGCTGAATGCGATCTTTGACGCCAAGGTGCCGCCGTCGTGGCTGCGGACTTCAGTTGGTGATGAATTCTCGTGGATTTTGCCGACGCTCGGACTGTGGTTTTCGTCATTGATCTCTCGCGATGAGCAGAGCCGTCTGTGGCTCAACACAAAGCGGCCCAACTGCTTCTGGCTCACGGGCTTTTTCAACCCGCAGGGTATGCTCACAGCCATGAAGCAGGAAGTCACGCGCAAGCACAGCAAGACGGACAAGTGGGCGCTGGATGATGTGGTGTACCACACGGAAGTCACGCAGTTTGAACGCGCCGAGCAAGTGCGCGCGCCACCGGGAGAAGGTGTGTACATCTACGGACTGTTCATGGACGGCGCGACGTGGAGCAAGAACGACAGCACGATCATGGAGAGCGAGCCCAAGAAGCTGTTCACGTCGCTGCCCGTGCTGCACGTGAACAGCATGTCCAAGGAGCTCGAGCTCAAGTCGCGCAAGGAATTGTACGGGTCCATGGGGCCGTTTGAGTGTCCGTGCTACAAGTACGCGACGCGCACGGACCGGTACTTTGTGTTCATGGTCACGATGAAGTGTCCGCCAGGCAAGCCGCCGCGCCACTGGGGGCTGCGCGGCGTGGCGTTGCTGTGCAACACCGAGTAGAGCGAGTGAGAGAGAGAGAGAGAGAGTGGGTGGGTCGATGTCGCCGTGGAGTGTGAATAGGATACCAACTACATTTGCATTGGGTTTTCTGTTTTGGTTTTCAAAGATAAAGGCCTCGCGCCGCCGTGGCGTTGTACTACAGCTCGTACTGCTCCAGCGGCCCCACTTGCCCATGCACCACTCGCCCAATTCGCCAAAGGCCTTGACGTGGCTTGGCGCGAGCAGCATGACCTTGGAGCACACGACCGACGCGCAGATGTTGGCAAGTGCCATGAAGTCCATCACACACCCCACATCAGCGGAAGAAAAGGCCACGCGGCCGCTGCTGAGAATGGAAGCAAGGGCCCTCGACATGCTCACGAGAGTGATCTATTGTGTGAGCCAACGCTGTTGCCGTCGGGTTCTCTCGTATACTGTACTCGTAAGTGGTCTCTTGAAAGCGTATCAGATTCCGTTTCCTCCTCACGGCTGCGTGACGCCCGCGATCACCTCGAGAATCTCCTTGATCTCGGCCGCGCTTTTGCCCGCTTCGATGAGCTTGGCGGCGATTTCAGTGTGGACATCGCGCTTGCGCTGCTCTTCCTGCTGCTTGAGCTCTTGTTCGCGCAGATCCAACTGCCGCTTCTGGATCGCAAGCTGCTGCTGCAGCAGATCCAGGCGCTCACGCTCCATCGCGAGTTGTTTGAGCGCGACTTCATCCGACACTCCACCCGTACCAACAGTAGCAGCAGTAGCAGCAGTAGCAGTAGTAGGCGCTTGCATTGGCTCGTCCACTGGCTCCAAACTCGGCATCAGTTTGTCGTCGTGCTCCTCACGCTTCGCGCGTTTCCGTCGGTGGTCTTCGCTGTCTTCATCCGTGACCTTGGCCGTCTCCTCAGTCCGTGGCTCCTCCACAGAGGCAGCTACTACTCCACTGCCTTCAGCTATAGCTTCACGAGAAGCCACTGCTTCTGGCGTAGCATCTCCACCGTCTTCCCCTGTATTCTGTGGATGGAACAGCGCCTCAATGCGGTCGTAGTACACACACAGCGCGTTCCGCTTCTGCCGCGCGTCGTTAATGCCGCGCGAGCGGTCATTTTCTGTGACCACAAAGTCCGGCAGCGCGGCCTGGGCCTTTACCTTGCGGTACGTCGTCATGAAGCTCTCGTAGCGGCTCTTGGTAATCTCCATCGTCCAGTTTGAACCCGTGTGCGTGTTCACGTGGTGTGTTAACGCACGAAAACCGTCGGTTTTCTTGAGCTTCTTGCCCTTGGCGTTCTTCAGCACCACATCCGCAGTCGCAGCACCTGCTGGAGACGCTAATAACTGGAAATTGCCGGCCACTTCGAGCCATTCGAGCATGCAGCGGCGCTGCGCGTCGCTCGTGTGCGCGAACTTTCGCTTCTTGAGCTCCCCGCTTAGCGGCTCTTTCAGCGCTGGCGATGCGGCGATTGCTGCAGCGACACGAGGCACAGACGCGATGGCATCTAGCAGAGACAGCGGCGTTGACGCTGGAGGCTCAGAGACGACAGCACCAGCAGAGCTTGTAGGCGAGGAAGAGCTCTCCACGGAGAGCTCCAGGATCAGTGAGGCGTCGGTCATGTTGGCTGGGTGCGGAAAGCGCTTTTTAGGGAAATGCAATGGTGGACAAGAAATGCGCTTTTGCACAGACCGTAACCTTGGGAGAAAAGGTAACCGTTGGTAAGTACGTATTGCGAACGTAAGGAGGGAGTGTTGATCGGCAGGTGAGAAAGGCAACCAACGGCCAACGACGAATGCGAAGATGGAGTGGATTTGGTCGCGATGGCACCGCTGAACATGCATGCGTACATGCAGTGTACGCACGTGCCACAAGATCACGTGGGTGAGTATTGCGTTTCCCTGGAGTGAAAAGCTAACATTAGATTAACGGACGAAAGGCCAGCATTCGTGCTCAGAACTTCGCATTATTGCCTACGACAGCCACCCAAGTCGTGTAGCGATTATATCATCAACACGCACAGCAAACTTGAGATACTCATCAATATGTTGGATCGTCACCAAGCTAGCATGTCTCGACCCGCGTCGGTGTCACCAACACCAGCGACGCTGCCTATTCGGACCGTCATCACGGTCTCTCGAGGGCGATTTATCGCCATTTGGTGGCTCGTTCAAAGCGTCCACGTCGCGTTTATCGTGTATATGGTGAATGTGATCAAGTTACACGGCTACTTTATCGCGAACAATCTCGAGGTCACGATCAACTTTATGGGGCCGACGGTCATCGGCTTTTTCAGCGCTGTTATCACCGCGAATTTGGTGTTGGTCATCTGCCACGCCGCATCGATTCTGCACTCTATATGGTGGTCGCTCCATTATCGTCAGTGGCACTTCGTGCGCAAGTCCAAAGCGCATCGACAAATAGATACCGATGGCCACAACGCACTGACAACGGACGGGACTGGCCGTGGCACGGAATCGACGAGCAGTTCTCCTGCTGATCTAGCAGCAATGTCGTTGAGCAGAAGAGTACTCCAGCGGGGCATCGAAGCGCTGCATACGTCGGGACTCGCGTTGTTCGGGCGCTACGGCATTTTTGGCGTGGAAGGAACCTACTACGAACGCACGTTCTTCGCGATGGAGGTGGTCGAGATCACACTACAGGTCTTCCAGACCTACAAGCTCAGCTACTTGGTGCCTCGCGTCTGGATCAATCGCCTGAACGCGGTGGTGCTCATCCTCAACTGCTGGTCAACAGCGTTTGTACATGAGTTTTTGCACGGGGATCGACTCGCGAAGCGCGTCGTGTTGCTCGTGGTGGACGGCATTTTTGATATCGTGTCCGGAATGGTGATTCCGCTAGTGATTATCTATCCATACTACCAGGAGTTTGACCTCGCCTGGCGCGACTTCCCTCTGGTGAACTACTACAGCGACGTGTGGCTGATCCAGGCGATCTCGGAGAACCGCCAGGTCTTCGTGACGTCGTGGATCGATTTTATATCCAAACTCATGCCTGGCGTGACGGTGTTTGGAGGACTGCTCGTGCTCAAACAGTACGTCGTGATGGACCGCTCGCAGCATGCAAACCGAGGCGTGGACTCAGCATCGATCGTACCATCATCAGCACAGACGCACGTTCCTCCGAGCGAAGCCACTACAGGACCGATGGAAAGAGTGATCAAAGACGGCGACAAGCGGATCTTACAGGGGAAGCGGCTCTCTCTGCTGAGCAAGTACATGGGCAAGTGGCCACATCTATTGCTCTTCATCTCGGGCCTCGTAGTCTTAGTGTTTCACATCCACTCCACTACCGTGGCGGTCTTGTCGCGCACACGAGGCTGTTTGCTAGAAGTGCGTCCGTGGTTTGCGACCTCCTATACCTGCATTGCACTGGAAATCAACTGTGCGACTGGCGAGTACGACGGCGGCGCTGATTTGGCGGCTCTTGAAGCTCACGCCAAGTCAATTGTCCCGTCAGCTCTCAAGTCGCTAGTCTTCGCAAGCTGCTCACGCCTCCACGTGCCACCAATGATCCAGCAATTTGCAGGCCTCCAGATGATCAAGATCTACAACTCGACTGTCGTTCAGTGGGACGCCACGGCGGAACTGCGCGAAGATTTACATCCAGACCTGCAGCTTCTGTATATCAGCGACTCGAATATCAGTGCAAGTGGGGATCTGCCTGTCGGCCTCCTTGGAGACAAGTTCCCGCCGACGCTGGTCGATGTCGAGTTTTCCGGCACAAACCTCCGACATTTACCGACCAATCTCCACGACAAATGGACAGCGATGCAGTATTTCGTACTGGAACGCAACGTACAGATCACAGAGTTTCCACAGGCGCTTCTCAGCATGAAGATTCCGCAGCTCTTTCTCGGCGGCAATGGTATCACGATGATTCCCGATGGCTTGCTGGTAGACCAAGCGTTTTGGACGCTGAACCTCAACGGGAACCCACTGCAAGCACTCCCGGATACGATTGGCGATCTTCGTTTGCTCTATTCGGTTGAAGTAGCAGACACCAACGTCTCCGTGTTGCCTCTTTGGGCCACTGTTGGGGCGTATGATCCAGCCACAGGCGAACCGATTCTTCCCGTTCTCGGATCCGCTGACGTATTTGCCAGTGGTGCGCCACTGTGTGAAGACACACAGAAGAGAGAGACCGCAAACGCCACGAAGGGGGACTGGATCCACTTGTACTGCTACATGAGGACCGGAAATCACATCTACCCGATCGAGGACGAGCGGAAGTGGCGAGCTGCGTCACTCGCAACCATGAAGTGAGTGAGGCAAAGCAAACAATGCCACGGTTAGTATGTATCGTCTTTCGGTAGGGCTCTGAAGCTCATTGAACCAGGGCCATGAAGCTCATGACCCATGGGCCCATGTTGTCGGTGAAGAAACGCACCCACATCAGTAAGGTACATACCGACTTTTGTCATTTTTGTCAGTAAAGATCGCTTTTCATAATTGTTGGAAGATCGCAATCACTCTCCTTCACAATTCCCAACAAAAGCAACACCAACGCCAACAGATCCGAATCGCCAACAACTTCGATGCCGTGAGTTTCTCCCCCTCCATCATGAGCAGCAGACGACGTCTTCAACCGAACCCCAAAGGAAACCAAGTTGAAGCAGGATGTTCTCGGTGCGTAGCGCCGCTGCAGGCGCTGCGCCATCCACGATCCCAGCCCCAAGCATGACGATCCGCGCGGTGGTGGCCGACAGCGCCTTGCCCTTTCGCCGCCGCATCATCGAAGCCAAGTGTCCAGCCAGTTCTTCGATGCAAGATGCAATGTTGAAGCTTCGAGAAAGTGCCGTTTTCGCGACGGCGGTGTCCGGGATGCAGTACATCAAGGCGATTCGCGATGATGGCAAGTGGATCAGCGCCACGAACGGGTCGCGAGACGTCGATGGAGCAATTTTCCGGCCAGCGCAAACGATTCTCGATGGAAACGAGACAGTTAGTAGTTTCCTACGTGATGGATTGGCTTCTCCACAGATCGATATCCACGTGATCATCTACATCCCGTCTGAGCATCTCCCTCACGACTACGACATCGTCGTGGCGCAGCTTCACCGCATCAAGGTCAGCAGCACACGCTTCATCCCAGCCCACGTCATGCCGGGCAATACCATCCGCGAAGATGTCAGCTGTGTAGCGAGTATGAAGATACCTGCATCCATGGTGGATTGATTTCCAAGTGCAGTGTACCGCCGCCACGCCGAGTCGGTGGTGCTCGACATGCTCAAGGCCGAGGTTCTTGCGTGCCGAGGCGATCTCAACACGCTGAACGTATCGCTGGTGGGATCTCCTGGTGTGGGGAAGTCCACGCTGATCCAGTTGCTGTGCTGGGAACTGATGCGAGAAGGCATCGACGTCTTTCATCTCCACCGTGTCCGGTGGGGTGACGTGGTGCTCAAGTTTTTCTCCAGCAAAGGCCACGTCATCGTTGGCCGTGTGTGTGGAAGTTCAGTGAAAGACTTGCTCGAGATTCTGTCGCTCACGGAAGGCCGCACGTTGTCGCCGCTCATCATACTCGATGGGTTTTCGCCGAGTGAGTTGACGACGACTGAGCTGTTCCACATCTTCGTCACTTCAGAGGGCGTCAAAGACCCATGCTCAGGATCCGGGATGATCCTGCTGCCATCGTGGAGTTGCGATGAAGTCTTGTCGCTCAATGAGCTTCTGGAGGAGAATCTCGTGGAGGAGTTACTGGTTGGTTTTGAGCGTGGGGGCCGTTTGGGAGAAAAACAGAACAAGATGCTCGCTGAGGTTTTGGCAAGACGCTACGCTACGTTTGGAGGTGACCTCCGCAGCATCTTTGCTCAAGATCAAGAGCAAGCAGAGCGTCATCTCTACGCAGGCATCAGCTGTGTCAACGGGAACACTTCGCACGTCATGCCCAGTCTCTATGACCGACTCATGCTCGAATACGTGGATAGTATTCAACACTACCACGTTCGCGACCCGACCAACCCAACCCACTATCGTGACCGTGGATGTTGGGTGTCCCAGCTCGAGTCGGTGAGCCTGCAGAGAGCGCTTGTCAAGATCGCCCCAGCGAGCGGAAGCGAGGAGATCTTTCGTATTGCGAAGCACACACCGCTCTACCCGTTCGCTTACGAAATGCTGAGTCAATCGGCTGCGACACAGAAGGATGGGATGGTGTTCATCTTCAAGACGAGATGCGGGAATGTATGGACGGCTGCCGATGATGCAACGGAACACTATGGGAACAGAGTCATCGGCGCCTTCGACAACGTGGAAGTGGACACTGACCGACCCCTTTTCGAAGGCACGAACTACGGTGATGCTGTCACGGCGATGGATACAGTCGCGCAAGGCTACACAAGTTATTGGGCACCATCATACAGAACATTCCCGGAGATTGACGCAGTGGCGTCGTGCACACTGTCTTCTTCGTCTAGTGTACGCCGGAAAGCGATCTGCATGCTTCAGTACACCGACGGAAACCAGAAACCGATCGATCGAGTCAAGGTCACGGAATTGAAGACTCGACTCATAGCCGCGATGACCAAGAAGCAAAGAAAAACGACGCCAATCGTGCTTCTCCTCGTCACTCCCAACGATACAAAACTCCACGACAACTTCGCGCTTGACGACATGGATATTTTCCAAGTGAGCTACGACGGACCCAGTCGCGAAGATAGCGCCATCACTCCCAAGATGAATGAACAAGTGACTCACATGTACGGCAAACGTCCACGAAAGGATGCGTCATAGTAACAAGAGTCACGCTGGCTACCCGTCGATCCCTCCCCTCGCCTCCCGACAGCTTTTTATGATGAACAATTCAAGAGAAGCCCCCAAAAAACTATCAGATACTTCGTCTGTTCAACCATCCCACTGGCAGTTATCAGGATACTCACATCACTCAAGAAACAAGAAGGCATCAAGTGCACATCCGCCCATCTCTCC
The DNA here is from genome assembly GCA_023337615.1 of Pythium brachiatum. Taxonomy (NCBI): domain Eukaryota; phylum Oomycota; class Peronosporomycetes; order Pythiales; family Pythiaceae; genus Pythium; species Pythium brachiatum. The sequence continues at coordinate 2,030 of JAADXI010001000.1, read as the reverse complement.
TGCCGAGAGACTCCGACATCGGTTCGTGCAATGCCAGGGGGGTCCCAGCCTAGGCTTTCATGTGCATCTCGAGGCCATTTGACAACTGCTATTCAGCAACTATCGCCAAGTCCATCATGCGTCGAGTCCCCCAATCTTATCCCGCCATACAAGACGCGCCCTCGCTTTTGCTCGTCCCACGCTCGAGCGACGAGCTCTTCCGCCTCGGGCTGCTTATCGTCGGACTCGCACGTCACCCATTCACAATCCAGGTGACGCAGCAACACCGCACTCTGCGTGAGCTGCGGATGTCGGATCTCTCACGATCAATCTCGAGACTTATTCCTACCATCAACCACAAACGACGCCACGTGCACCTCCGCTACTTTCGAGCACTGCTACATCCTGGTCGTAAAGGCCCAGCGACAGCTCCGCGCTATCTCCGCGCGAGCGACGCCGACACCGTCGCGTTGATGAAGATGCGAGGCGAAACAGTGAGGGCGAGGTACATCGCGACTGCGAGCGAGATCGCACTGGACGCAGACCTTCCGTCGGTTTTGTCCTCGGCACCAACGCACGAATGGACACCAGAAGAATCGCTGGAGGAGATCCACGTGCTCGTCGTGCTCACTGCGTATTCCCTCTCGCTCAACGATCCTGGGCCAAAGATCCCACTGTTTCGATCACGAGCACCACCGCGGCCGCAACTTTGCTACGGGAGCGATATGGACCGGCGCTTCCACTTGTACCATTGGTGGCCAGAAGACAACTGCATGCGCGTGCTGTTTGAATATTCTCCGGACGATGCTGATGGAGTTAGACGGCTCCCAGTCTTCAACCAAATCCAACTCACGCATCGCCACTGCGAGCGACCACTCCACTGGCCTTTCAAAAATCACGGCGGACGGATCGCGAGGTGGTGGAGAACGCTGAAACAACACGAGTGGACACTCTCTCAGCCGCCCTACTCTTCTCCTCGACTGTGTGAGCTCGCACAAGATGTGGTGTTCCATCTGCTGTTTGCAGGCCCCCCGCAGTTTCTCGACCCCGTGGCCTGTGTTGTGGACGCCTCGTTGCTTCTCGATAACACGGTGGTGCACGAGAACGTGTTGTGCTTCGTGAAATTCCTGTTCGACGACGATGATAGATCGCTGCCGAAACAGTGGGCGCAGACCGTAAACCCACGGATGCTGGCCATGCTGGACCAGGTCGCTGAAATGGGCGATCCTACTCGCCCGCGGCTTTTGGTGATCGCCACGACATTGGCTGGTCAGCTGAGACTTGAAGCCGCGCAGCTTCCAACGACATTTAGCACGATCGTCGTCGTGGCGAGGGATACGAGTCTTGGGTCACCCGTCCATGAACCAATGCGATATCTTGGAAACGCAGAGGACGAGGATGTCTGTGATGGAGGAATCGGGCGTAGTGCCAACGGACGCCTCGATCACATGCTCGAGTACGACGTGTTCTCAAGCATGTGATCGGTGTGATTATGCACCACCCAGGTACTAGAGACAGCCCGCTGAGTCGATATAATAATCTCATGCCGGTGTAGATAATATGTTGCATCCCCATGGCCTCCATTTGCGCCCCCGTGGAGGCTGACTCGATGGTACCCTTGTCTGCCCGCCCTCCATGCACCGCGGGATGTACGCGAAGGGCTGCGGGATACTGAGATCAAAATCTAGCGTCTGCAACAACATGCGCTTCAGCAGCAGCACACGCGCTGCCGTAGTCTCAATCTGGCCCACGTCGATGGTCTCGAGCAGCGCGTGGAGACAGCGGCCTCCGGGTCGTTGCCCAGCGACGCGCTCATCTCCACGGGACGTCCCGACGCGCTCTTCCGGCGACGGCCGTTTGGATTCGTCGATGTATTCGATGGTGATGCGCGTGCGTCTGATGTAGGCGGTGTCTTGCGCTCGTCGTCGTCGTTCGTGGGCTTACACAGTAGCAAAAACATACCGCACTCGGTCATGAGCCGCACTTCGATGGGGAATTCCTCGGACTTGGCCGCCAGAAACAGCGCCGCCGTGGCCACGAGGAAGCGGTCG
>JAADXI010000999.1:0-12272 GCA_023337615.1 Pythium brachiatum | reverse complement strand
GGCTATAGGCCGCTCCCAATTTGACCATCGCGGCTGCCATCAGCCTCGGATAAGACACACAAGTGTAGCCATGGCCTATGATATGAATAGCTCTTCAACACCTCGATGTTTCATCCAATCAAATCCATTTGGTATTTATTCTGACCAATCAAGTTCTTCATCGTGGATGCTGTCATCGATGTTCGCGGCGGCCGTGAGCTGGTCCGCGTCCTGAGCTGCCTCAACAGCGATCGAATCTCGAGTCGTCCTCGCCACATGTGCGACCCCACAGGGCTGTTGACATCAGCTCTCCTCAAAGGTTGTTGTGACTGGTACGATCATAGGGTGGCCTGTGCGTGACAGCCAAGACGTCACGACGCTCCAGCCGATTGAGGCCAAGGTATCTTGGTGGCCGAACATCTCCATTGCTTTGACGAGTGCACGGAGAGCCGTTCGACGAGGCAACGACCAACACAACTGACTTGGATGCCATCTCAGACTGTTCACAAGCGGGAAGGCAATAAATACAATGCGCAATCAGCGACAAAAGACCCTGCTTTTCCAAGCGGAACATGATAACGAAAGTGGCCGTCTCCTTCTGACTTCTGCAATCACGATCTACTCGTAATCTAGAAAGTATACGATTATACAGAAGTCTAAGACACTATCTGAGTCAGTCATAACATCATATATTACAGTAAATCGTTTGCGGTATCCTGCACGAATGTTTGCGCGATGTGCCACACCACGCTCACCCAACAGATTTTTCCCCCAGTCTGTTGTTACAAATCCCGCCGTGCCATTTGTCGCACTCGCTTTGGTGAATCGCCATTTGATTTGACGGCAAAACCGCTGACGGTCTTTTCAGCCAATCAGATGCAAGTTGAACAATCGCCGGCCTTCTGCCTATGGGATCTCCTCTCATTACGGCAACGCCACTGCGTGACGTAAGGTTGGAGCTGTCGTAGACGAAGGGATCCATCCGCTCAGTCTCCAATCCGCACTGCCTCGCGCAAGCCTCTCTCTCTACCCCTCAGGCTCTATTCATCTCAGTATGCTCGCTCGCGCCGTCGCTCGTAGCCGCTCGGCCGTGGCGCTGGGCCGCCGCGCCATCACTGTGGACGTTGGCGCCAACAACATCGTGGCGTCGCATCTCCAAGTACAGCGCACGGACGCGCCCAAGACTAAGCTGCCCAAGGAAAAGCTCACGTTCGGCACGACGTTCACGGACCACATGCTGGACATCGACTGGGAGAAGGGCCACGGATGGGGCAAGCCGCAGATCAAGCCGTACGGCCCGCTGGCCATGGACCCGGCCAGTGCGTGTCTGCACTACGCGCTCGAGTGCTTTGAAGGCATGAAGGCGTACAAGGACGCGCAGGGCCGCATCCGTCTCTTCCGTCCGGACATGAACATGAAGCGTCTGAACTCGTCCATGAAGCGTCTCTTGCTGCCGGTGAGTTTGTGGGTGTGAAGAGCACGATAATGTGGTGGGAATCTGGGGACTCACTGTGGTTTCTGTGTGAATGACAGCAATTCGACGAGGACCAGCTCATCGAGTGCCTCAAGTACGTAGCCTGATGGGTGCCAATGCTGATCAGTTGCGTTGGGATCTTTGCTGACTGGCCCTATTCATTGTAGGGAGTTGCTGCGTCTCGACCAGGACTGGATCCCAGAGGGCGATGGATACTCGCTGTACATCCGCCCAACCGGAATCAGCACCCACGTACGCGCCAACTACTATTGCTGGTGTTGCTGATTGCATGCGACTGATTGGTAATTGCGTTGTCTGTAGCCATACATCGGTGTCGGTGCGTCGCTCAAGGCCAAAATCTTCATCATCTGCTCGCCTGTCGGTCCGTACTACCCTGAGGGTTTCAACCCAGTCAAGCTGTACGCCAACGACACCTTCATCCGTGCCTGGCCTGGTGGAACTGGTGCCTTCAAGGTCGGGGCGTAAGTTCACACAGTCATTTCTACTGTACCCCCAGTCAGTCACACTCACTTGTTGCTCTTCTTACAGCAACTACGCGCCTGGCATCATGCCCCAGGCCGCCGCTGGCCAGAAGGGCTACTCGCAGAACCTGTGGATCTTCGGCCCTGACCACGAAGTGACTGAGGTCGGCACGATGAACCTGTTCATCCACTGGATCAACGAGAACGGCGAGGAGGAGCTCATGACGCCGCCGCTTTCGCGTGGCGACATCCTGCCTGGTATCACGCGTGACTCGATCCTGACGCTCGCGCGCCAGTGGGGCGAGTTCAAGGTCTCGGAGCGTAACGTGAACATGAAGCAGATCCAGAAGGCCGTCCACGAAGGCCGCGTGAAGGAGATCTTCGGCTCGGGCACTGCCGCCATCGTGTCGCCAGTCTCGACCATCAGCTACATGGAGGAGGACCTGCAGATCCCGCTTTCGGGCACGGACGGCAAGGCCGGCAAGATCGCCGAGCGCACGTGGAAGGAGCTCACGGACATCCAGTACGGCCGCATCGAGCACCCATGGTCCGTCCTTGTGGACTAAGGCAGGGAAGGCGCAGTGTGACTGTACTGTATTTCCCGATGGGTTTCTCCCATCATGCGTGGTCAAAGTACCACGCAAATTGATATGAATGAACTGAAAAAGCGTCGCACGGTTGCCTAGTTGCCTTTCGCGGAGCTGCCCACGAAGGGAATAGGAAGTATTACTCTATGATGTATTTGATGCGAACCTGTTCTGTTGTAGCAGCGGTCGACTCTAACTACGGTAGTCTAGCGCAGCAGCGATGCTACACCGAAGAAATCACGCGAGAAACGAATCACGTCACAGCATCACCATGAAGGTCTCGTCCACATCATGCGAGTGGGTGTCAGTATTCTTGAAACTATCCACCTCGCATGAGATCTTGTTCTCAACCATTCCAGTGGCTGCCGGGCGTGCCATTGCGCGAGTTGCTTGACGTACGGAAGCACGGTGTGGCGCTTGTACTCGGTCGTGGCACGCGCCGCCCTCAGCACAGCCGCGGCAGATATGCTTCTCCAGTGCCTCACGCTTCTTCTTGTCGAACTTACGCTGGTTGATGACCGAGCGCTGGCGATGGAACTCGCAGTACGAGTGCAGATCACCGTTCTTCTTCATCGTGCGCGGGTTACTGCACTTGTCTTTGCGGTAGCGACAGCGCATTTCTTCTGTTGGCTCGCGCATCGCCGTCAGCACCCAGCCCACAGTCGACTCGACCGGTGGCGTCACGCGCGTGTACCCGCCGGCGGCGCTCACCTCTCGTGTTTCTTCCACCTTGACGCGCGGCGAGAGTAGTTGCGATAGCTTCGCTTCTTGTGTGGACGGCAAGTCGTCCAATGCGACAGCCGTGGACTCGTTGAAGCCGGGCGATTCATACTCCGCGAGCAGCGCGGCGTCGAGATGCAGGCGCACGAACGCGCCCATCTGCCCACCACAGCGGACGTTGGCGTCGATGGCGCGCTGCAGCGGAGGCAGCAAACGCGCGGAGTCCATGTGCGGCTCGATCTTCACCATGTTCATTGCCTTGGATTCTTCTTCTTCGCTGCAAATTGGGGAATGAGTGGAATCCATCTTCAAACTGCAACTTGTGAGACCATCACTCTTGTCCATTGTGTTGGCGAATTTCGCCAACAAAACAGCGGAACGACAGATGGCACGGAAGATCGCCAACAAAATAAGAAACCGCGACGCCAATGAATATGAAAACGCCAACAACTTCAACCTTCCAAACCTAGAGACGAACCGCCACGACGTGCATGAAGAAGATGACAGCGACGTCGCTGTGGGAGCTGCGCAAGCGTCCGGTGCCGTCCGGCGTCATGTCCCCGCTGATGGCGAATCCTGCGGCGCCTCTGTCGCGCAAGCCGTCGCCTAGCGCCAACATGCGAGCGACGAAGAAGGACACACATCGCAAGGCCCTTCGCGGTCTGGAGCAGGCGTTTGACGCTGTGGACCGATGCATGTATCGCGGCGGTGGCATTTGCTCCGCGACGCGCGCGTTCAAGGACTGCGGCGCGCGCCACTCGCTGTGTGCGATGCATCGCGACCGCACGGTCGCGAACCAGCGGCGATACGACAAGAAGAAGCGCGTGAAACAGACCGCAGAAATACAAGCGGAAGAAGCACAGCGCAAGGAGAAGAGAGATAGAGACCGCGCGATGCGAGCTGCAAAGGCCAAGAGAACCACGGAGAACGATACGTTGGCGGAGACGAAGACCGAGATGTCGACGGAGGCGATTTATCAGTCGATTCTCCCATCGTTTCAGGAATGGATCGCTACGTTTGGTGATGCAAAGCGCGATACAAAAGCACCCGACAAGCCGAATGCAGGCGACAGCGAGAGCGACTCGTCATGCGCGTGGCTGCAGCCGTTTCAGTCGATGGTTGGCGTCACAGCGTGGCATGAAGACGCCGTCTCGCAGTTTCTTCACGAGATTTGAAGCGTTGTGCGTCACTTTGATACGCGCGTGATCCCATACGAACTAAGTAAGTTACCCAACCACAACAGCCTGTTGCACTTGATAGTATGCTTCGTGCCATCAAATCCGGCCGATAACTACGTCGTACCAAAGTACAGAACGTCGAAGTATAGATGGAAGGAAACGATTGCTCACGTTTGTTGGTTCTGATGTGACCGCATCGACGCGGCTCTATTATTGTTAGAAGGCGTGCACCAAAATACCCCACGCCACGGATAGCTCCAACACACTGTTGTGCGTCTACATCACACGTGATAATACAGCAAACCCACGTTTGACGACTGGACTTCCGCAAACGCACGGCCGTCGCGATGCAGCTCGTGTCTGCAGCGCATCGTCTGTGGAGGCGATGGCAAGTGGAGCTCCACGGCCAGTACTCACTCGACCGCCTGCGCCAAGTCAAGCTGTACGCCATGCGCGTGCCTGCCACACGTCTCTGCTTGCTGTGCGTCTTCACGCCGCTGCCCTGCATCTTTATCAGCTTCGTGCTGGACACCATCCACGTCGAAGCCGTGTCCGCAGGCGCCGCCCACAGCCCCAAGCTCTGGCTGCGGTGCGTCGCTGCGCTGTGGCTGTTCACCGTCTTCCTCCTCCTCCAGCAGCGGCAGCTGATGCCTCAACTCGCGTTATCGCGGCGAATCCTCATCGCGGTCGCCACGCTCTCGTCCATCAGCTGCGTCGGGACGCTGTTTGGACTCGCACTAACCATTGGTTACCCTGTTCCGTTCACAGGCGCTGGTGGCTTGGTCGTGTGGCTTGTGTTTCTGCTTTTCTTCCTGGCGCTTGGTTCGCGACTCGGTGCGTGGTTCGATCCCCATACGCAAGCCATGGATCTATGCGATCTACGGCAGTGCGCTGTACTGTTGCTGAGTCAAATGGCTCCTACGTGTATCTACACGCTGTTCAACGCCGGCTACGAAGCCGTCGCGACGCCCTACCAGCCAGTGTTCATCTGTCTACTGCCCGTGCTCAAGGTCGCGACCAAGAACGCCATCAGCTTCTCACTGCGAGACATTGACGATCTGAAACCCGAGGTCGTGATCTTCAACGTTGAGATCTTCCACGCGCTGTTTGTCGCCTGCAGCATGCAAACCGCGTCGACGTCGCTCGTGAATGTCTTTGCACTCTTCTTCGTAGGCGTTTTCCAGTCGGGGTCGGCGTTGCTCGAGCTCCACGCGATCGTGGAGGAGCTCAAGCCGCTCCAAGCCAAGCTCGGTGAAGAAATGCAGAACGGAATTCCCGTGGCCGTAGCTGAACTGTTGGCGCTTGCGCGAATGATCGCCGAGACCGATCGCAGTATCCGCAGCAGCCACAGCTTACGCGCCTCCACGTGGCGAGCGCAGTTTCTTTCGCGACGAAGGCGAACGAGTGTGACGCCGACAGCGCTCGCTGGGCCTCCCAGCCAGTTGACAGCCACAAGTGTCGAAAGTTTGCGTACCAGTAGCGTGCAGTCTCTTCAGCCGGTCCTCGTGAGGGGAGCGAGTGCGCCGACCGCCCTTCAGATCCCCATCGCCCCCACACTCAGCCCATCCCCAGACTTCACTACATCGCCTGTGCAGATCATGCCACTGCCTGCTGCTAGTCGCCTCGCGTCGAGGCCCACGCTCGCACGCATCAAGTCCGGATCGACACTGTCGGTGCCACGGCGTGAGAGCTCCCAGAGTGACCAGCTCATCGCCGCGTTCAAGTCGCTCCACGCCGATGACCGCATTCTGCTCGTCCAGAAGACGCTTCAAATCCTGTACGTCACCGAGTTTGTCGCTCTCGTCGAGTACACGGAGGTGATCATGCCGCTCATCTACGGTACGTTCTTGCTTCCTTTTCAATCTTTCTCACACCAATTAATTGTCGCGCTTGTGGCTCGCAGTGCTCTGTCTGTTGATGTCGTTTTACGGCCCGAACCGCGATTCGTTCCAGTTTCTTCACTTCTTGGACGGCTCGAAGCTCGAGTCCACTGTGCAGTTCGTATTACTGTACGCGCTGATGGAGTTGATGTCGCTGCTCGTGATGACCACCGTTGTGTGGCGCAAACTCGGTGTGCCCCTCCTCCACCAGCTAGCGTTCGTGCTCGACACCCAGTGGATCAACGTCCAGTCCAAGCTCATCGTGTGGGTTGTGTACGTCGTGCAGACGTCGCTCGTGCAGCTCGGCGCCGACTACTCCTTCCAGTTCTCGTGGCTGCGTCATTCCCATCCCTGAGCGCCTTTCTCAATGCGCGCGTCACAGATTTCCAGATCATTACCCGGCTAATTCGATCAGCAGATTCTACGGGGACCTCCCCATTTCCGAGTTGAAGAATTGGAATCAGGAAGGGAGGAGCATGGGCGATCTGTTCCTGGCGGCGCTGGCGCGGGAGCTCGCGGCCACGCAGCGCGTGCTTCCGTCCAGCGTGCTGTTCTGCGTGCCGCAGGAGCGGTCGCTGGTGGCGGATGCGGCGCTGTCGCAGGAGGAGCTCTTCTCGCATCTGCTCACGCCGCTCACGGACGGCGACGCGCAGCACAAGCCCGGCGCGTACGAGACGCTTAACGGCAAGAGCGTGGCCGTCGTGGGCTCGCAGATCCACACGCTCAAGGGCTTTGATGAGAAGCGCAAGGTGCGGATCCTACTGTCAGAGTCGCGTGAGATCAACCACCAGCAAGTCACCGTGCTGCATCTCAGTCGGCCGCTTGTCGGAGGGATTGTATTGCCAGAAGACCCGAATGAGATCGACTGGGCGACGTTCCGTCGGTACACAGCGATGCTGCGTGCGTTCCCAGAGAATGAGCTGGTGTTCCTGCATCTGGACGAGACGGTCGCGCAGGTGAAGAAGATCTGCCGCCAGAACCAGTTCGTGAACCGGTATGAAGCCACACTGCCAGCCATTTTGAAGGAGGAGTGGGAGTACGCAGTGGATGAAATCGCGCGAAGTGGAAGCTTCGAAGATGATGGAGAGGAAAGCGAAGGCGCCAGCCACAGGAGACCGTACGCGGCGTCCGGGGTGGGCCATTTACTGGCGATCCAGCAGGTCGTGGAGTGCTTTCTGATGGAACAGCTCCACAAATACATCTTCCCACGCGTGCTCGTGAGCTGCAAGACGGACGACGAGAAACTGAGCGGTGTATTGTGGCAAATGCGGCACTACGGGCCCGCGGATTTCGGTCTGCGCAAGGAATTTCAGGTAAAGTGGTCGCTTGTAGAGCTTGTTGGAGTGGTGGGGACTGATGATTGAAACGTAGTGTTATTTCATGGAAGCACGAAAAGCATTACAACACGTCGAAAAGCTCAAGACGCCGCTGGAGATGCTGCTGGCGTTCAAGAGCTGCATTGATTGTATCACCGAGTCCATCACACGCAATCTCAAGCACCACCACCACGGACTTGGTACGATCTTATGTGTCTGTGAGTTAGATGGTGGCTCTCAGAGACTGACTTAGGGTGTGTTCGTACGCAGACGGCTATCAGATGACGACAGACGATCTGCTAGACGCGCTACTGTATGTGCTGGTGCAATCCTACAACAATGCCGCCGAGGAGGCCGCACGAGAAGACGACCGTGAACGGCCTCACTTCCCCATGGTCGCTGTGCTGAAGTATGTGACCGACTACCACTTCATCAACTCAAACACATCGGCACTGGGCTACACGATCGCAAACTTCCAAGTCGCTGTTGAGTACTTCCTGATTAAAGCCACGCATTCACAGAGCTGTCGTGTGTGCTACAATCTCGGATCGCGGCGTCGCGCGGCCTGGAACTCGTGGGAAGACGCGATCCAAGAGGAGTGTTCGCAGGCAATCGTGCCGTCCGCTGTGCAAGTCGCATTCACGGCGAACTACTCAGCCTGGTTAGCTTCCAAAGACCACCGAGCGCGGCAAAGCCACACAACAGCAGTAGAAGACTCGGGACGAGGCCAGAAGCTGCATATACTGGGCGAGTGGTCGCGCGATGCGCACTCTGAAGATGAGAAGACTGAGGATGCGGCGACGTCGCTTTCTCACCATGAAGTCCAAGTGGACGGAGCGTCGTCCATAACTCAAATCAGTTGCGGCCACCGGTTCTTCGCGATTGCAGACGACGAAGGAAAGCTCTTCACGTGGGGAGATCGCAGTGGCGCTCGGCTGGGCTACGCGTCGGTCCAAGGCGAGTCGCGTCGTGTGATGCAGCCACGGATCGTGCCAGCGCTTCAGCAGCTCCACGTTCTCCAAGTCGCGTGCGGTGCCTTCCACACGCTCGTCACGGACATCAACGGCCACGTTTTCGCCTGGGGACAGAACGCCCGAGGGCAGCTCGGTTTCCTCACCCATACGGTAGAGACCACGACAGTCGAGACTCCGACACTGGTCAGCGATCTCAAAGGCGTCTATGTGAGTGCCGTTGCCTGTGGCGAGTACCACTCGCTGGGCTTGTCGTCCGACGGCCGCCTGTTTTCCTGGGGCTGCAACAAGTTCTCCAAGCTCGGACGACCGACCGAAGGCCTCTTGGATGCTGTGGTGAGTAGCGATTGACCTTGCTGAAACGAGTTGGTCGAACGCACTGCATTGACTGACACGGTGATACTCCTTGCAGCAACCCAAGGGTATTGAGACCTCGTGGACGCCTCAGTCCATCAACCGTATTCGACGCGGGGACGATGACCTGGGCATGCCGCTTGGCGCCGTGCGACGTATCGCCGCCGGTCGTGACCACTGCCTGGCTGTCACTTGTGATGGCGCTGTGTTCACGTGGGGCCGCGGAGACGCCGGGCAGCTCGGCCACGGCTCGTTCATGGACGTCGTCGAGCCCAAGCAAGTGCTCGCTCTCGCAGACGACGACTGCGCGATGAAAGCTGCCGACGTGAGCGCTGGCGGCCGCTTCTCGCTCTTCCTTCTGCGTGACGGCGCGGTCTTCATCACTGGTCAGGACCCTCGTAAGCCTGTGGAGCAGCCTGTTACTCTCGTCCCAAGGCTCGTTGAGTTGCCCGACGCTGAGATGACTCCGTCGTGGATCGCTGTGGCTGCGGGCGAGTCGCATTTTGCACTGGCGAGCGACGCAGGCGACGTGTACGTTTCCTCCGCAGCTTCACATAGGCTAACACACGTCCCCACAGTGCCAGGCGCCGTACGGGTGCGTGCTGGTGCGTCCCACACACTGGTACTGAGTCGATAATGAGTGAGTGGACAAATAGAGGCAGTGAGTGTGCTGTGATGTTACCGCATACTAAGATAAGGCTGCGCTAGCTTGTGGGCGGGACTGCTTGTAGCGTCAGACGCTGTCTTGCGCTGGGACAGTGGAGTGAGTGAGAGACTCGCGTGATGCGCTGGCGATGGAGGGGTCAGCAGCGACTGGTGACGCGCTGACGGTGTGAACTGGTCAGTTGGAGGCAGTAGCAGGTAGCGCCATCGACTGGCGATGCGGAGCTGCCACGTGAGCAGCGCAATCAGGCACATGAGCGAGATACTGGAGGACGTCCACACCGAGTGGTTGAACTGGATCCACGAGAGCATCGCCAGGTAGAAGAAGAACAGCACGACGCCCACGCCCATGAACTTGTACGCGCGCATCTGCTCGCGCTCGCACTTGCGCAGCCACCACGAGCCAAAGGGTGACACGACCTCCAGCCGGACGACGTCCAGCGCCTTCACTTCGTCTTCTAGCGAGTGCGCGGCGTACCGCGTCACCGCGATCAGCAGCATCGTGCACATGATGGTCGCGAGGATTAACAACACGCACACCAGCGTCGCCGACACGCCGTACAGAACCAGCACGGGCTCGCGGATGCCCTCGGGGATGCCCAGGTTGGACATGGCGATCACTGTGAAGCCACCGAGCAACGCGCATTGCTCCGAGACCGTGTGGAGCTGCTCGGCACGAGCCTCACACAGCAAGTGTTCGTGCTCCATTTTCTCGCGACGGAGCGACCGCTCGATGTCCGCGTTGCGCCACTCGTGTGCGCGCACGATCTCGTCGTTGAACCACTGGATCTCCTGCTCGCGATGGGCCATATCTTCGTCGCGCCATAGCTTGGAAGAGCGCAAGTCGTAGGATCCGAAGAGAGCATTTACGACGCTGTGGGCCATCATGGTGACGGTGGGGTTTTGTTGGCGTATTTTGTTGGCGTTTGATTCGAAAATGGTCGCGTTTTGTTGGCGTTAGATTCGAAGGTGGTCGCGTTTTGTTGGCGTTTTGTTGGGGAACTGTTAGTGACAGTTTAGTGACATTCAGGGTTTTTCTCCGGGGACAGGATCCCGTGTGACGTGAAACCTGCGACGTGTGATAACGGAGGAAACCTGCGACTTGTGACGGACCCCTGAACGTCAATGCTACTGGACCTGCTATTGTCCGGCAATGCACATCCTTTCGATCCTCATTATTTTCACGACTTGGGATGCTTGAGCCACGCAAAGCGAAACGCGATGTCGAATCCTGGGCAGCAGACAACGCACAGAGATTATCGTAACGTTAATGAGAACCCACACCATCCACACTACAGTACAAAACCACACATTCGTCCTGTACCGAGATGTTCGAGCGTGGTCCCCACAACATACAGGACCCAGCGAATGAGTGCGCACTGCACTATGATCCAGTGTTTCTCCAACACGAACAGCATTTGCCGCAATGCTGAGAGTCGCAGCTTCCGCCGTAGCACGAAGCTGAAAGCGACCAACGAGCAGTGCGTAAACGAGCACGTTGACGACGGATTGGCGCAGCTTGTCGTCGCTCATGTCACGCAACATGGGATAGTAGGCGCGATTCGGTAGGTAGAACAGCGCCAGTATGTCAACTTATTACTCAACAACTCAGATGTGAGATCCCAGGCACTTCACAAGAGAGCACATGTACGACGGACGTATTAATACTGAAGGAAACGGGTACGATGATCTCGGCATACGACGAGCTTGGTCAGGTACATCACTTTGAGTGTCCAGCGGACTTCAATATGCGAACGCAAACATCTAGGTTGGGTAAATCAGTGTTAGCGAGAGCCACAGCTGCAGGAACATTGCGTGCGCCAGCAGATCTCTCTGGAGCTCACTGTGTTTTCGCAACGAAGGTAATAAATACACACGACGATCGTCGCCATCCACGGCGGAACACCCAAACGCATCGAGAACGGCAGCGGATGGCCGATGCGCGTGGCCCAGAGGACGGTGGACGCGACGCCCAGTGTTGACGCGAGCCACGACACTGCTACGGTGGCTCAATGCGTGAGCTGCAGATCAGGAAGATGCTGACGAAGCTGTGACGCTCATAAGAAGCGTGACGAAGTATCCGCGTGTCCAGAACACCGGCGAGTCGAGTGGCGTATTCGTAGGTGGCTTAATGGCGCCGCAGCGACCAGAAGAAGCACGAAAATACGCGGTACTGGCGTGAAAATGCACCAGAGTACGACGCGGAGAGACGAGCAGTCGCGAGAGAAAGCCGTGAGCTGCTTGTAGCGTTCAACGGAGTACTGGCTGGTCAGATCGGCCTGCGAATTCTCCCACAGAATCTCGGCATCGCTCACGATCACCGTTGGACGCATGGGCGACTAAACCACTCGTTAATACTGTAGGGAACGCTATGATTTGGACGCGTGATCGAGCACGCTCTCGGCTTTAATATGATATGGTCTTCGTATCTTAGTACTTCAACTGTGCTTCAACTGTGAGGCATCGCACAGAATGGGCTGAAGGTGTCGGCGCGAATGCGCCATTCTGACTGTACGTTCTCCAGCCTCACGGCCCGCTACGCTGGAGCCACTCAAAGCGAAACGTGTAGTCGAACCCTACGCAAACACACCAACGCGAATGAGCTCCCCCACCTACCCGTCAAACTACAAACGCACAGAGTACCCTACGCGTCTATACATACCGAGAT
>JAADXI010000998.1:0-12281 GCA_023337615.1 Pythium brachiatum | reverse complement strand
TGCCGTTCATAGGATCGACGATCTGGTGCCAGTCATCGTGGGTCTGGAAGAGCTTCACGAGATCCAGCACCAGCATGGGGATGCCGCGCTGGTAGTCGGTGATCCGAGAGAGCAGCGCGTGGCACGTGAGCACTGCGAACGCCCCAGAGGGAGGAGGCGACGCAATGGGAGACCCGTTGGTTAACCGCTGGCGCTTGTGCATGACGGAGAAGATTCTCAACTGAAGCAAGTCTCAGATAAACTCAGCCCACAAGGAAGCGAGCCAATCACAAGGACGTAATCCGCCTTTGATCTGATCACAGTGTGATCACACTGAAAGTTCATCATTGTCTTGCTCATGCGTATCATTCTCTATCCAGGCTTCACGACTTGCTTGGATGGCAACTCTCTACATCACTCACTACATCAATCAAAGGCTTGCCTTTATACTACGTAGTGGCGGCACACTCCTTGCCTGCGGATCCGTCTCTGGGGATGTACCAGCAGTGGCCCACGGCCGTGGAGCCAGGCACCGTCGCACTGGGGTCCTCTGCGAACGACCACTGCTGGTCGAACGTGATGAACCGCGTGCGCAGCCACTGCTTGGAGAACGACAACTCAAAGAAGCCGTAGGGCGAGTTCTTGCCCGCCCATACCATCTCCACATTGGTCACATGGGGCGGCGGCTTGCCGATCGACTCACTCTGGATGCCGCCACCAGCTCCGTTCGTGATGAAATGCGTATTGAACGTCGCAATATCGTGGCTCTCGGCGTGTGTGTGGCCGTTGATAAAGAGCTGAATGCCGCCTTTCTCAAGTGCGTCATACCACGTTTTCATCATGGTCGGCTCCATGTGGTAGTGGGGCGAGTAGTGCGAGTTCACAATCTTCCAGTCAGCTTTCGAGGCCTGCGAGTCGCGCAGCAACTGCACCAACGAGTCGTCGGTCCACGCCTTGAACTTGGCGACGCACGAGTCGAACAGCTTTGAATCCCCACCAAAACAAAGCCGGTGGCCTCGGTGCACAGTGGCACAGTCCACGTAGTCTGGATCGGTCTTTTTCTTGGGACCCATGTACCCGAAGCACTGGCAGCAGACCTGTTCAGCGCCGTGGACGGTCGCTGCGTTGGTATCAACGTTGAAAATGTCGACAGTCGTGCCGGTCTCGGCGTCCTTGAGCGTCTCCTTGTAGTAATGGCTCGGCAGCTTCCAGCGATCGCCGTTCGGCGACGTGTATGAGCTCTGTGTCGTGAACCGCGACAGCAACGCTGCCTCCATCTCCTTCTCGGTTGTACAGGCGCGCCAGGTGTCGTCCGACTCGCCACACAAGTACGCTGAGCCGCCGTAGTCGTGGTTGCCCATGACGTTGAGCCACGGGATGCCGTCCATGGACTTTTGGTTGTACACGCCTTCGAACATGTTCTCGAACCGGTACTGCATGTCGTCCGTGCCCAGTCCGTTCCAGTAGAAGTTGTCACCGTGGCTCAGAATCACCTTGGGCTGGAGCGTCTTGGCGGAGATCGCTAGCAAGTACGCCACATTGTTCTGGGCCTGCATGTCACGGTACAGATCCTCGCCCTGCTTGACGTACTTGGAGCAGCACGAGTCGCCCCCTGGGGACACGCCCCAGTCGCCAATCGCCAGCGCATGCAGCGTGAACTGCGTCTTCTCTGGATCCGGTGTGCTCTTGCTGGAAGCCTTCGAAGAGGATGACGCTGGCGTGGTCGTATTCTCTGTGGCGTCTGGTGTGAGTCCTGAATTCGGCTGCAGCGTGCCCACGCCACTATCCGATCCATTCACGGCTGCATTCTGGAAGTCGTAGCTCTTCGACGTGCCGTTGCTGGACGCTGCGGCCTTGCTGCTCGTGCTGTTCTTGCTTCCTCCGTTGAGTGAACTGCCGCTGCGTTCTGACGCCGTGTTGGCCTTGGCGCTGCTCGCGTTGCCCACTAGCGTGACGGCGATGCCGATGGCGATGACGGCCGCGATGCCCACGATGCCCAGCAATAGTACGCGCTTCGGCAGCATCGTTGTCTTCAGTTAATCGACGAGTGGCAGGCGGTCAGTTGTGAGAGGATGGATGCCAAGTAACACAGGCAGAGACAGACACGTGCGAATGCGAAGCGAGACTCACTAACAACAGCGCGACTGACTCTTCTCTACGGCTTCCGACCAAGAAGAAAAGCCTGCTTGGGTGGGGAGTCCCACTGGGGACACTCGATTGCATTTCGGAAGGCGGGAAGAAACAGGAAGAGCGGTGGTGGATGAACATGCAGCCATGCGGAGCGGCAGCTGGACGTCCGCATCATTGGTCGTGTGAGAGAAGCCACACTGGCTTTTCAATGAATACTCCACGCTGATTGGATGAAGGTGCGAGAAAGGACAACCATGTCAACCAATCAAAAGAGAGGAATCTTGGAAAGTGTACCCACATTGAGAAAGTCCATCGGGGCATTCGCCGACTCTCACCAACGCTGCCACGATTCAGCGCCTCTCGAATGGAGAGAAGGCGAAGATACTGGTGTTACACAGCGTAATGAGACGTGAGGTTAAGATGGAGGTCTCTATTATTTCATTCTACAGAGACTGACTAGCGAAAAATAGTGGATGGATGTGTCGATAGGAGGGCGCGTGAGGCTCTCATGCGGGTCCGAGGATGATCTGCTGCGCGAGCTGGTAGAGCAGCACGCAGAACGCGAATACGCCGAAGACAAGCACAGCGTACGCGTATTTGCGTCCACTGAAGCGACTGCTGTAGACGTTTTCTTCTGGAAATTCCTTCGTCGCGCTCAGTTGCAGCAGCGCCGGTGCGAAGAACGCCACATAAATACCCGACATGCCGCTGAACTGGAGGGTGATCGACAGATCCGAGACGAACATGGAGACGATGAGAGGCGGCAGACACGCTACAAAGCGGCAAACCATCTTCCAGAATGATCGACCGCCGATGGCTTCGACCCACTTCTCCGGAACCACAGCCGCCATGTTGTCGCCGAGTGTGACGGAGATCAGTGGGTACACACTGAGCGTATCAAGCGCTGGGAACACGACGACGATCGCTGACATGACCTTCGCCCACCATGGGATAAGCGCTGATTGCTCCGCGAGACCCCACGTGAAGTTGGCCCAGTTCAAGTTGACACTCGAGGCGATCTTCGGGCCGAAGTACAGCGAACAAATCGAGCCGAGCGCGACGTAGAACATCATGGTCGTGAGCAGCGTGCTCCCGAAAATCGCGTGAGCTTTGGACTGGTTCTTGACGCCCAGTGGTGCTAGCAGACCGGGCACGGAGTGCTGGAACAGCTGAGAGAACACGCCTGTGCTGAACATGACACCGAAGCCCGACAGGTCCACGTACGAGTAGTCGCTGATGTAGTTGGTGGTCGTCGCCATGCGTGGGTCCACGTTCGGTTCACCGGTATCGTACGGGTCTGCGTAGATTGCGTACGATGCACTGATGATCATGATCAGCAGCGCGACGAAGCGAACGATGGACATGGCCAGTTGCACGACGATCTGCTCTGTGAGGTCGGCGCAGGAGAGCGGCACCACAATGACCCCGAAGATGATCGCGCCGTGGAAGCTCGTGAGCTCCAGCGAGCCGATATGCGTGACTTGCGTCAGGAAACTGTTGACGAACACCTGCGAATAGCCGAGAAGCCCGCCGTACATGAGCCCGAGCAGCGAGAGCTGGTACATTTTCGAGCCGACACGTCCAAGGAACCGATCGCAGAGCCACGTGACTTCCGGGAAGTCCTCGTACTGCACGTTGTCGATCAGCGCGGTCTTCTCATTCACCAGTTGGATCAACTGCGACTCGCGAGCACGCGCGACGGTCTCGCTGACCCACATCACAGTCCAGTACGAGATGATACTCACGAGGACGATCATGGCGTTCGAGAGCAGCAAACCAGCGCGGAAAAACGCGTACGGGATGCCCAGCGAGCCCACACCGAGGATGTAGTTGACTGTGAACGCGTATGCCACGAGCGGCGAGTACTTGGGCTCTTCACTGTCGCCGGTGTGCTCGGATTCCGGTTGAGACCCGCCATTGCCTCCGCTCAGCGACAGAGGCACGGACAGCTTGCGATGGCTGTGGATGATGCGGTGCGCCACGCGCGACGACCGCGTCTCGCCATGGGAGTCCCAGTGGCCTTCCTCCTCGCCGTGGTTGTCGTACACCGCGCCCCAGTCCATTGCGCAGCCTGGCGTTTCCGAGTGTCCGTTGACTGCATTGACATCCACGGAGCTCCTCTAACCTTCGAACAATTAGTGGTTTTGATTCGCTAAAAATATGAAGTGAGCTGTGATGATTGGATGAAAAGGTAAGTGTCTGCGTGACACGCGAGTGGCACGGTCTCTGGTTGGATGACAAAGGGCGGCCATTGTGGACGAACCGCCACGAGGAGCTCCACGAAAATGAAAATGAATGCAAGCCACGAGAGGTCGACGCAATCCGGATTGGATTTGGCGCTGTCAAGCCGACTTTTACGGAAAGCGATTTTTACGCGGCCTTCAAGCTTCGAGTTCTTGAGCATGCGTCAGAATTGTAGAGACCGAGTCCACATCAATTGTTGACCCCGAGCCACGTGACAGTGTCACGGTGACACTACACTGTACTGCAAGCCCAATCAAATAATCTGCCGAGTTTCTTGCAAGGATTTCAGGAGAGCAATGGACGGAGGTCGGCGGTAGAGTTCGCCCCAAGCGTACAGTACTGCACTGTGCGGCTAATGACGTTATTGGATGGTCTACCAGCAGCAAATTGCCGAGTGAACAGCGAGGAGACCTCGCCTAGGACACTTTGGTCTTGCGGTGATGATGATGCTCAAGATACCAGCGTTGTGATCTTCAGGCCAGTGCCAGGCTGGCATTGCATCGCCGGTGACTGATACAGTACAGTCTGTATCCGACAAGTTCAGCGGAACGTCACCCGTTGCATGAGATCAGTGCAAATCGGACACGTCCTGTCATTCGATCAACGCGGATCCCAGTCCAATGCGCTCTTCTGCAGCAGACACCTGGGGAAATAAGTCGTGCGCTCGGAGCTGCTGCTCTCGGTCACTACAATACAGCACTCCAGTGCTGTGTGACTTGCAAGCCACGGCTGCTCGTCGGTCAGTGCACTACCGAGTCCTCACCGGAACTGTCTTCCTGGCCTCCTTCTGGCTCGGAAGTGTCCTTGCACTCCACTTGCAACAACGCCACCACACCGCGACATCCGCAAAGTCCAGGCAGGCACACTTGTTGACACATGTACCAATCACGATTTAGGAAGACTGACTCAATTCTGCAGATCCGGCTGGCTTGCATCCGCCCAGAATACACGCTTCTTCCCACATTCTTGGACGGTGAATTCTCCTGGCTTATTCGTGTTGCCACTGGCAACTTGCCAGTGGGTTCTGTGAGCTCACCCCTCGACTTCAACGGACCGCGTGTCCTCCGCTGACTGTGATGCCACTCTCCGTGGCCTTTCCATCCCCGTTATCACCGTCGTCTTTGGCCTGGCTTTCAGTCTGCAGCCCACGGTCGGTCTCACTACTGTACTATAGACTGGGGGAGACCCAATGGACGCGACCAACACACCCAGATGCTCTGTGCGAACGCTGAGGTGAATGCCTTTGCACCCAGGCGCTCACCTCCCCACTCACTGGCTCACTCGCGAATTTCTCGGCGGATAGGCGCGTGCAGTTCCGCTCCAACATGAAGCGCGCGACGGCGTTCACGCGCGTGCTGGCGCTCGCGGCGCTGGCGCTGGTGAGCAACACCAACGCCGCGACGGATATAGACGCAGGCTTCACCCAGGACGGCGCCACCACATACTGCGAGGGCGTGACTCAGGACGAAGGTCCGCTCGTGTTCGAGACGCTGGACGCGAGTAGTGCAGGCAAGTGCCCGGTCTCCGTGCAGCTCTCTCTGTCGACGACGCTCGTGCCTTCGATTTACACGCAAGTGACAGTCAACTGGACGGCGTCGGTCGCCTCAGATGATCTCTCCACTACGCTCTTCCCTCGTATCCTCAATGAGACCTCTGGCGCGCCCAAGAACGTGATCGCTTCGCTGCTTCGAGCGTGTAAGGTTGGCTCCAACTGCGCTACAGACAGCGACGTGGTCGTGCCGGCAGGAGTCACCAGCGTCTCGGACTCGGCTGGCGCGTTCGGTGAGGACGGCAAGAAGACCATGCGCAGCTACGTGTTCCAGTTCCCAGCGGACGGCGACTACGTGGTGCTGGGCAAGGTCGTGCTGCCAGGCGACGCTCAACTGAACATCAGTGCGACCGAGTTCGTGGCGTTCCAGCACGTGACTGTAGGCGGTGCAACTGCCGGTGGAGAAGCCGTTCCTGGCACAGTCAAGCCTGCTAATGGGACAGGAGCGGACAGAGAGAACTTCATCAACGCGGCGACACCGGTGCCCACTACTACTGGTACTTCTGGATCCCCTGCATCACCAGAGTCGGCTGTTGGCGTTGATGCTCAGGGTGCTACAGGCGCTGGGCTTAGCTCCTCGGAGAGCAAGGGCAGCAAGACCAACGTCATCGTACTCTCCAGTATCGCGGCCATCGGTGCAGTGGTCGCGTTGGCCTACTTTGTGACGGTCCGTAAGAAGCAGAATCGTAACAATGGCATGCCGGGATCCACTGACGACGTGGACGACGCAAGGATTTACCGTCTGACGGACGCTGCGAAGGCCACGACGTCGATGAAGCTACCGACCAAGCGAGCGTTCGAGAGACAGCGCCGTTCTCCACAACACAAGATGGCGTACCCGTCTCGTACAGTCCATGAACCTGTGCAGCTCTACCAAGGCCCCACGTTCTCCGTGGACTGTGCCGGGTCGTCGGATCCCCCTCCACTCACCCGACGAGACCTCGACTCAATCGACTCGAACGATGAGCTCATGATGAAGAGCCACACGAGCTCATTCGGAGATCTCCACGACAGTGCGGTTACGCTTCCTATTGTGTCTCGTCCTCGACGGGCATCCTCCGCGTCGTCGTACCACGACGCTCTTGACGATTCCGACCACGAAGAGTTCAACGATAAACCGGGTCGCTTGGTAAGCGGTGTGCAGTTCCAGGACACGCAGGTCTTCCACGACTCGACGGCTTCGTGGGGTTACGTGGGACGCGACTCCGAGATGTCGTCGATTTCCGACCTCACGAGCATGCACGAGCGATTGGCCAGGTAGAGAAACGCAGCCCACGGGAACGGCTGCAGCGTGAGTAGATACAGTTAACTGCCTCAATGTCATTGTTTATTGTCATGGCTGTGGTCGCTTTGGGAGTTTCGGTGCATGGGTCGTTGTGCAAGAACATTGCAAGCCGTTCATGTGAGGTGAAGTTCACCTGGTGAACCCATGAAGCAGCAGAGCTTCGATGTTTTGACGTAGCTCTTCGTTAACAGAGTACGTTTGTCCATATAATCCAGTAATACACTTAGATAGCGTGTAATCGATCTGTCATAAAGAGTCAGTCCAGATGGTCAAGTCATGCTCTCCTAATTCAGTTGAGACGGATGAGTTCAGTGAGACCAGCTGGTGTGAAGAGCTCCGACCATCACTCCCAATGCGGCGCATCATCGAGTGATCATCTGCCTGTTGTACCGCGTGTGGACCTTCAGACTGAAGTCCAGCTGCTGAACCTTGAGGTCGTCCAACGCTGTGGCTGTTGCTGCTTTAGAGCGTGGCTGTTCGACGACAACGGCACACGGTCTCCTTCACTCATCCACTATACAGTACTGTACGGCGCTCACACTCCTTCATGGAGGCCAGCGCGCCTCGTGCCCGGACGTTTCCGTTTTCTATAAGTTCGATTTTGCCTTTCCGATCGGCCGACTGCGTGCGGCAGATCGCTCTTCCCGGCGCTCGTTGTTCGTCGGAGCCAGTCGGGCGTTGAACGCCTCCATCCCCTCTGTTCCACGCAGCAGGGGGATACCATCCACCACTACGCGTCCCTCATGCTCCAGCTCATACTTTTCGTTCTCGTGATCGCTGCGCTGCCTACGATGATAGCAGCGGCTGCAAATATTGACGTGGGCTTTGCGCAAGATGGCAAGGCGACGTACTGCCAGGGTGTCCGCACCAAGGAGGAAGGCCCATTGGTGTTCGAAGAGCTCGAAGTCGCGAGTGCTGGATCGTGCCCTATCGCCGTGCAGATCACCATCCCGTCCACGACGATCGCGCCAAACACCACGCTAGACGTGGCGTGGGCGGCCTCACTCTACACTGGGAGCATGACGACCAACCGGTTTCCTCGCGCAGTCAATGCCACCACCAAACAAGCAAGTCCCGTGGTCGCGTCGTTGCTGCGAGCATGCAAATCGGGCAGCAACTGCATAGCGGGCAGCGTCGTAGAACCTGCGACCGTAGCGGGTGACACGTCGACGGACAGCGGCGCATTTGATGCGAGTGGGAAGAAGACACTGCAGCGGTTCCAGTTCCAGTTCCCGACGGCCGGTGACGACTACGTGCTCGTGGGTAAAGTGGTGCTCGGCGGAGACCAGATCCTGGACATCAGTGCCATCGAGTTTGTCACGTTCCAACGGATACACGTTGGTACCGACGATCTCACCAAGTCCACCACGGTCCCCGCCACAGTCAAGCCTGCAAACTTCAGTGGAGACTCGACATCAAGTTCTAGCGTCAGTGTATCGACAGACCTACCGCCGTTTGTCTCAGCCTCTGCACCTGAGAACCGATCAATCAAGACAAGCAGCCCCACAGCAGACAAGAAGGCGTCAATGTCTTCCGACGGAGGCGGCATCAACATGCAGACCGTCTCCATCGTTGGTGTCATTGGCATTGCTGTGGTGGTGATCGTCGTTGGCTACGCGTTCATCGTCGTCCGTGAAAAGCAAAAGCTCATTGCCTTGCGGCAGCAGCAGAATAATCCGTCGCCCACAATCTTCTTTGCTTCGCGCAACGTACCCAACAACGGAGGAGAGACAGCCTTCCCAGCTCCAGGAAGACAAACAGCCACAGTGAGGAAGTCCATCGCGCCGCCAGGCCCTTACGACACGAATACTGTGGATCCGATGGCTGCCTCTGTACGAAAACACTCGGGAAACCGAGCGCCACCTCCACAACGCACGTCGCAGCCACCTCCCCAGTGGCTCAAAGTATCTGAACCCACTCCAGCGCCTCCACCTCCTCCGCAGGCAGATCGACAGTCATCGGATGTGACGCTGGAGTACAGCAACAGCGACCACAGTGACGACAGCGTCTTCTCTCTCGGTGACGCCACCAACCTGTCCAGCTTCGAGCCTTCCAACGCGCTGGCGGACGCGTCCGCAGATCACTTCCGGGAGAACCGGTTTTCCAGTGTCGCGCTGCTCGAGTCGTCACCAACAGGCAGTGAGCTGAGCGAGATCTCTTCGCTCGGAAGTCTCCACGACAGTGGGGAACACATGGCGCCCATTACAAGACGTACTTTTTCGATCGATGACAGCTCGAGAGACTCGTCGTCGGTCATGCTGGAGGCGTCTTCGTATCGAGAAGACGGTGATAGCACGTTCTTCCGGCCATCTAGTCGACTGTACTCTGAGAAATTCGGTTCATCTCAAGGCCCACGTTCACTGGGCAGTTCAATTTATTATCCTCGTGACACCTCCGAGTACAACGCACCCTACACAGACCGCAATTCCGAGTCAGACGAGTGGGTACGGCGCACGACGGACGGACATTACATGTTGTGAGGATTCCAATCAAGTCATATGAAATCGTTGTTAGAATATCTGGGTTTTCAAAAACAAATTGCTGTGATTTCAGTGGCCCTTTGAGCGAGACTACATCGCGACCACGTTCATCACCACTGCGACGACAGCGGTGAGGGCCAGGCTCCATGTCGACGACGATAGCGACTTCTGGGACAGGAGCTGACCGTCCACAGCGTACGACACTTGGATCGTCGCACCGCTGTAGTCGCAGCTCTGTTCGGAGGCGAGGTGCATGCACGTCGCTGGCAACTCGGTCTGATACTGAGTGAGAAGCGTCTTGAGTTGAGTCGTCATGTTCACCGATCCACTGTACACCGAAGCGTCCACCTGCTTGGCCTCATCGACGGAGCGTGCTAGCATCATGGCCAGGCTGTTGTCGTCCGCGAGCCATGCGAGGATCGATGAACCCTGGAGGCACTTGCCACTGGTGAAGAGATCCGACATCGCGACGGTCGCGCCGTTGATTGTGGCAGTCCAGGAGCTCATCACCGGGTACGATGCGAGGGTCTGGAAGAACGCACCGATTGGCTCGTAACAAATGCCGAAGTTCTGGAGACCGAGCGTCGCCCATGTGAACTGGGCGGTAGTGCCGGCAGCGGTCGTGAATGTGTTCCCAGCCATGGACTTACAGACCTGATCTGTGGGCATTTGCATCATGGGCATCATGTTCTTGCTGCTCGCGTCCGTCATGAAGGACGCCTTCAGTGCGTGGCCACACGACTCGGTCGTCGACTTGCCAGTCGAGTCCTTGAAAGTCTTCACAGAGCAGCCGACGGCTCCGATGTCGTTCAACAAATCCGCCGCCATGGTCTTTAAGTCGGAGCCAAACTTGGTCTTGATCTGCGTTCTCATGTCATCGCAACACTCGCCCGCGGCGGCCATGGCGTCCACAACGGCCTGAACGAGCACGTTGTTGAGGCAGGGCATCAGCGTGTTCCCGTAGAATGGGCAGACCGTGGTGCGTACAGACGTGTCCGTGAGATCTGTCGGCATCACGAAGGAAGAGATGCTCTGGTTACACGAGCGGAAGCCGCTGCTGAGTGCGGTGGACGCGACGACGGAGAAAGGGTTCACGGCGGCGACACACTTGGAGAGCCACGGGTACGCCGTGTCGATGCCTTGGAACAAGCTGGTGTCCATCTCAGCATCGTTGACGTTGAAGGCCACCGCGAGGGCAGACACAAACACACTGTCCGCGTCGGTGAGGCGCTTGCACGTAGCCGCAGTGGCGAGCGAGGGCACCAACGTGCTGAACAGGAGAGGCGCGAGGCCGAGGCCCGAGGTGACACCGAGCAGCTTCATTGTTGGGGCTTGTTCGTTGGAGGGTGGTTTTCAAAATGGGCTGAATAGGAGCTCAAGACGTCGAGGTGGAACGGAAGCTCCGAGAAAATCCATCACAGGCGATCGTCGAATGCTCGTTGTCCTTGAGGATGAGGAGCTCAGCTGCCGGTGGGCCACGGACCAATTGCAGATGTAGCCATGTCCTCGACGTCCTGAGTGGGCCGACTTATCTCACCTAGTTTTGCAAGTGGCTAGGGCTAATACCGGCGACGACTCTCACCGAAATGTCGGTATTTCTGGCACCGGCACATGTATCAAACTTCGAAGCCCTTCGAAGCAATGGCCCTGCGATATCATAGATGGTAAGTTAGTTAGCAACTTGAATGCGATGATTGCAGGCATATACCCCGAGCCTTCAGCCGTCCCCAGTTCTGGAGACCATACAAAAGTGAACACCTCATTCAAATCCAAAGCCAGGCATGTCATGCCATCCAAATTAATCCTCCTGGTCATAGGCTTCTGCGGCTGCCACTGGTTCCTCATCCACATCGCGGTCCTGGTCGTTCTGGTCGCGGTTGCGGAAGCGTGGGTTCTCCTCCTGCATCAATCAGATCCTATTAGCCACCAGTAGCTCCCGATATAATACCTCCCCAATCCACAGTCTCACCTCTGGCTTGTCGTTCTCGTCTTGCGGTGGTGGCGAGCGTCGCTCCTGCTTACGAGGCGGCTCGTCGCCGATACTGTCGTCGCGCTCGCGCTTGCGTGGAGCAGCCGAGCGACGGAAGTGCTGGCCTTCCGCGACGCCGCTGTTGCGGCCGTAGCCGCCACGTCCGGCATCATAGTCGTCCTTCGAACGGCGGTCGTCACGCACTTGGCCACCAGACGCGCCTCGGCCAAACTGACGGCCCTCCACAAAGCCGCCGTCCATCTCACAGCGGATCACGCGGCTGTCCAGCTTGGTTTCGTTGACGTAGTTGGCACACGCCTGAGCTTCGTCGTGGGTGTTATACCTGTTCACATCAAATGGTTAGGACACGTCCCTCCAAGAGATAAAAACGATTCTAAACACATACTCGACGAAGCAAAAGCCGCACGGCGTCTTCTTGAAGCGGTCCAGGCCCATGACGACGCGCTTGACGATGCCCACGCGCGAAAACAGCTCGTAGATCTGCACTTCGGACGTGAAAAACGACAGGTTGCCGATGTACAGCGTGGCCGACGCGCCAATCGCACGCTGCTGCTCTTCGTAGGACGTGTAGGTCTTACGGTCCCAGTACTTGCGCTGCTGCGCGCCACGCGCCACGCGCTCTTC